>KV429058.1:57013-122246 GCA_001632345.1 Daedalea quercina L-15889 | reverse complement strand
GGCTGCTCAGTGTGAGCGCCAGCGAAGGTGTACGGCTGCTCGCCACGAGCGCCGACACTGCTAAGAGGGGAGGTCAGCGGAGAGTAGTATGCAGGGATAATAGATACTTACATTGCATCGGCCACACGTGCAGCCGGTTGCTGCGACAATACATGCGGCTGCTCGCCACGAGCACTGACACTAAGAGGGGAGATCAGTGGAGAGCACGCAGGAATATGAGAAACGTACCCTGTGAAGTTGGCTGCCCGTGCAGCTGGTTGCTGCGCCAACTGTAGCTGGAGCCGCACAAGCTCGAGCTCCTTGTCGAGATTTTCCTTGCGTAGCAGCTCGATCTTCATCAGCTTGTCCGCACCATCCCTCTTCGCTTCGGCTGCGATCCTATCCTGCTCGGCAACCTTCTGCCTATACTTCCAGATGTTCACCTTGGCCATGCTGCTGTTGTGCTGAGTAAGAACTTTACCGACGATCTGCATGCGGTTTGCGGCCTCTTCGAGGTTCGGTGGCTGGACTGCCACTGCAGCTGCGGCATTCACTCGCGATCGCTTCATCGCAGGCTGCTCGAGGGCAGTGCGCGACTCAACAGACTTCTCGTTTGCACGTTTCGATTGCTGGCCTGATGAGGAGGTGGCGGCGGTCGAAGAGTTGATTGATGGTGGTGCGCTCGATGACGAAGGGGAATTCCCGTAGTAGGGGTCAACTGTAATATTCTGTAAACCACGGTTAAGCGATGTGAGCGACGACGAGGCGCCTGGAACCTGCGGATGAGCCATTGAGTTGTGACTTTGAATGCTAGACGTCTCGCTCGTTGCCACCAGAGATGCAGAAGACCCGTCATGGACCGACATCAGTGGCGACTGCGGCGGGACTGGATGGTTGCCGGGAGCATAGCTAATAGACATCAGATGCGAATAATGATACAAAAATGAGACTGTACTTACTGACGAAACTGGTTACTATCTGTTCTCCAGACAGCCTGCGAGCCCCGCTGCGTACCTGCCACACCGGCAGATGGCGGAGCAACGGACGATGTCAGCGATGTGTACTCTTCGTCAGTGGAGAAGCGAGGTTCATTGTGCTCGCTCGGGGTATGGTCCCGGCGAGCGCGCGATTGGCCTTCAGCCTTCCCATCCATCTTGAAGAATGCGCGTGCTTCGTCTTCGAGGGTCTGACCGGGGGCTGAGCTTTGCCCGGAGACATTCACTGATGGCTTCTTGCCAAAAATCCGAGTCAGCATTATATACCACTCTTGCGGCACGTTGCCGAGTAGTACGTCTCATCGATGGTGAGCGGTGACTAATTCAGGATGAATGAAATTGAGACTTACCGTTGAGAGTCTTCCCTGCCTCACGTTCGCCGTCCCTCACCCCCATGCCCGTGCTTGATGAGTTCTGAACGACTTCGCGGTACATTTTACGTAGGCTACAATCGTTGTAAGCATAATTTCTATTCTTGCTATCGACTTACTCATTTATGCGTGCCTTAATGCACGCTGCCCACGCACCCTTGTCGGTGTCTTTTGTCCTCTCCCAGTCATGCCGGACATTCTCGTCGAGGTCGGCCTCAAAGACATGTTGTGCTATGTGAAGGTGGATAGTTTCGTGGTTATTGGCCTTCGGTTGGACCATTGTGCGGTGCTCGGAGTCGGCCTCTCTCTGGGAGTCACCAAACAGCATCAGTTGTTCTCGGTGGTGGGTGTCAAGCCATTCGAGAAGACGTGTTGTCCGTACCCGGTGCTCGGGCTTGGACCAGACGATGCGACTTGATTTCTTTGGACGGCTTCTTGGGCCTCCAGTATTGCCGTCTTTGTGCTTGCGAGCTCGGGACATGTGTAGAACTAAGTTGTTGAACCAGTGTCGAAGGCGGGGTGGAAGGAGTGTCGTCGAGAGAGAGATGTCGAGGAGGCGAGCCAGACGAGGCATAGCATATGAGTCAGGTAAGCTGAAACGAACCGGGGGCACATACGCGCTACACGCCGTGAAGTCATGTCACGCTTTTTGCGGAGTCTGAACTCAAGAAATGCGTTTTTTGGAGATCAGCTATGGACTGGTACCAGGTATCATCCCGTAGCGCCTGATCTCGATCCGCTCGTACCCGAACTTTGAGCTACGCTATTCTCTGGAACAACAGGTGATGTTCTTTAACCGTCGAGGACACACTATTAGCTGGACTCTGTTTTGCAACTTACATGACGTAGTGAGTAATTCCGAGTATGGGGTTGAACGGGGAGTAAGCACCGGTTCAGATATCTATAGCTGATCACTTCATGACAGTACCTATGTTTGTGAGGACGAGCACTTGGAATGTCGGGCCTTTTAAGAGGAGCATGGTACAAGTGCTACTGCCGTGGTCGGCTGGAATCACATGCTGTAAGTGAGTGGCTGGACCAGGCTGGTCGCGCATGACGATAGCTGACTTATCGTTTGTCAAGTCTGCTAGTCGGGCTACTGACCAACAGCCATATCTTTGGAAGCGTTCGGTTCACCGAGAAGCTCAGCAATCTTCTCGGATCCACAGAACCTTTCCAAGTTCTATTCGACCGTCTTGCAGACGTAAACGATGTTCTCCATGATATGCAGTCAATGCGCGCAACTCAGCACGCACACATGCAGGCGGTCTCACCGCCTCCGCTGCCATCTTATGTCTTTTATAACGGGCCATTGAGGCCCGTCGCAAAGCCCATCGTATCGCCCTACTCACTTCAAGATGCTCATGATAACCGACTTCACGGAGACGTTCGGAGGGTTGTTCTTGACCGCTATGTTTGCCTTGTACATCATGCGTTCGATGTATGTCCGGTCAGCAAACCGCAGTGGATTACCTCCGGGACCTAAGCGTGTCCCCTTCCTTGGCAATGTGCATCAAATCCCGCGAACCGATCAGCACATAACTTTCATGCAATGGGCAACGCAGTATGGTACGTGCTAACCTCCTTGTCAAGTGAGGCTCCAGCCATCCCTGATTCCAGACCGGACCGTAGGTGACGTTGTCTACGCTGAATTCTTCGGCAAGCCCATGGTCATACTCAGTTCCGTGAAGGCCGTGAACGATCTTCTCGAGAAGCGCAGCGCAAAGTACTCAAGTCGACCATATTTGCGGTACTATCTCGATCTGTTCGTGCGATTCGCTACGTTGGATGAAAATGTAACTGGTGGCTGAATTAACTTTTCCCCAGCGTTGGATGGACGGGTAACGTCGCACTCGCTCCGTATGGTGAGACGTGGCGGCGTTGGAGGAAGTGGTTCCAGAAAGGGTTCATCGCACGAACCGCTGCGAACAGCTACCACCCGATACAGTGCCGTGAAGTACGGAGATTACTCTACGATCTCCTACAGAAGCCGGATGACTTCGTGTTTGCCTTGAAGCGGTAAGCAAGCCACCTTTTCATGGTCTTGGTACTTACGGACTCCGCTGCGGTAGATACACTGCTGCAATAGTACTTGACATCGGTTATGGGCACCGCGTCACTTCATTGGAGGACGACAAATTTATCAGACTCGTGGAAGACGGATTGGAAAAGAGTCTCGAGGGTAGTGGTGCTGGTTCAGCGTTTGTAGACTTCTTTCCGATCTGTATGCACTCGATGAGTGCCTGAGAACTCAGGGCCTTACTGATACCTTTCTAGTGGTGGACATTCCCGCATGGATGCCTGGCATGGGCTGGAAGTATTGGGCTATGATAGCTCGGAAGGCTGTCAAGGCAATGGAGGATATACCCTACGATGTTGTCAAGTCGGACGTGGTACGTACGGGTACATGACATAACGCCGCTCAGACGTCTGACCGACTATGGGACAGGCTGCTGGTACTGCAAGACCATCGTTCACTGCTTCATTGATAGAGGAGCTTTCAAGAAAAGGAACGTTCATGGAAAAGGACGAATGCGATATCAAGGGTGCCGCAGGGACTTTGTATGCCGGTCAGTCTTTTACGATCACTCACAATACTGGCATTCACGCGGTTCTACCATAAAGCGGGCACTGGAACAGTAACTCAAACCGTATCTTACGACATGACACGTGGTACTGATGATACATAGTCCTTGGCAAGCATGATTGTTTTTATCCTCGTGATGGTCCAATGCCCAGCCGTGTTCGAGAAGGCTCAAGATGAAATGGCTCGTGTTGTTGGCGACACAAGGCTGCCAGTCTTCGAGGACAGGGAGTCCTTGCCCTATCTCGAGTGTATTATCAGGGAGGTGTACCGGTACGAGGTGCTCTACTGAATGAAAAATATTGCTTTGCTAATCGCCGTTGCACAGATGGTGCCCGCCGGTCGCGACGTGTATGCTATCTTATCTAAACTCAGTATTGATTGAGTACTTACCTTGGTTATCTATTCAGCGGTTCCACGACAAACACAGGAAGATGACGTCTATCGTGGTTACTATATACCCAAGGGTTCAACGATAGTCACAAACCTATGGTTGGTACAAACTATTGCTTTAGCATTGTTGTCTGACATGCATTGGAGGGCAATATTCCGAGATCCTAATATGTACCCAGAACCTGACACTTTCAAACCGGAACGATTTCTTAATAAGGATGAGGACGACGCGTTCGATATCAAGGACCCAAAGAAGATTGTCTTCGGAGCAGGGCGGAGGTGAGCCATGCAGGGCCTCCCGAATTACCGTAATTTTAAGCTGAGCATGGGACAGAGTATGCCCAGGGCGATATTTTGCTGATGATAACATTTGGCTTGCGGCGGCGAGCATCGTAGCGACTATGGCCATTCGCAAGGCTCGAAGTGAAAATGGCGAAGAGATCTTGCCGACGCTGAAGTTCCTCTCTGGGACTGTGATGTAAGTCGGACCGCACGCATCATTTCCTAGTACAAGTCTGAAGTTATGTTCAGGACTCCTGAGCCTTTTGTCTGCGAGATCCGTCCTCGGTCCCAGAAGACTCTCCAGCTAATCCTTGACAGCGTCGTGCAACTCTGAGCCTTTTCGCTTATCTAATTGTGTATATGTTCTTGCTTTGCTCTGTGGTGAATATTGTTGCTAGCTGCGTGCTCGTGGGGTTTATACTTTTATTGTATGCATTGCAGTGTGCTTGCGTCGCGTGCCAGTAGCATTCCATCTATGCGCAGACTTGAGAGAAACAACGGAAGGAAAAGGTTAAGGCGAAAAGACAAAAAGCAGAGAGGTAGCTGGAAAGACCCACAGACTGAGTCTTATCTGGGTTCTGCAGGCATACTAATACTCAGTAGATGCGGCGCGTTATGGGCAGACAACAGGCGCCGGAAGCATGTCCAGAGCTCTTGTTTTTTATTCTGCGAGTTTAGAGCCCGTACTATTGGTGAATACATGTGGGCGTATTAGTAGTGCGGTAAGCGTTAACGGAATGTGTGTCGGCACTGGGACCCCATGTCCAGAGCATCTCAGACAACCTGTTCGGAGAAAGAACCGTAGAAGTCATCTTCTGTCTGTCTTCTGTACCTCTCAAATCGATATCGATATCAAGCTCCCTAATTCAGGGTCTGACAGCTCTCCATCGGATTCCACTGGCAGTCGACACCACCCCCGGGCTGACGCCACCGATGGTGTAAGTTTAAGAGTTACTAGTACTTACCATCAGGCGTTCAGCGCTTCAGCCACAAACGCGGCTGACTCAGCCATTTGACCCTTAAGCCATCCCTCCTATCGTAACGTACATGCTCTCTTTCGATAGTCTCCTCTACCTGGATCGAGAGAATGCCAGGCAGGTCAGTGACCGACTCAAACATACTCCTCCTGGCGGCGAACTGGTTTCGAGTCGTCGCAAGCCATCCCACTCAGCGACGTATCACCGCTCTTCAGGTTACACACTTATCGAACTCTCATGCACCACTTCAATTTCAACATCGCTCGCATCTAGTCTTTTGCAATGGCGATACTATGCCCACTATTTGCATAGCCGATCCACACGGGCACCTTACTTCTACTGCAACATCGCGGGATCCTACTGGTTCCTTCAGCGTTCTACTCCGACTATTCGATGATTTCAATGCGGTATATGTCACCAATTCGATGACACAATTTCGCGCCTCATGGGTACATGCTATCGTGATTATTCCGGCCCTGAGCTGTACTAAATGCACGTCGTCTCCGCCGGACTCGTTGCTCTAGCGTCGGTTCGTTGACTCGGAATTATCATCGCCTTCCCCGCTGCGGTACTACCACTCCATCATGCCTCAAACCCACTTGTACCTGTCCGTTCCAGAAGTGGAAAGATCATGCGCTGCGCTGTAAGTACGATGATCACGAGCAACACATGAGTATGACTATGTACGGCGAGGACAAGACCCGAGTTGGGCGTCTCTAGTGATATCGTTGGTGGAGACGTGAAATATCCCGGTGCCCCTTGCGTCATCCCAAGTATCAGGCATACGACTTGTGGGCTGAAGTAGTGAAACCGTACTATCTTGCTCTCGCCATAGATCTCGGCGCACCTCCGAACAGGTCCGCCGCGCGCTGCGCTACGTGACCTTGACTAAATGGACCTCCTCTGAAGCCCCTGGCAGTGCCATCATGTAGGCCAGCTCCGACTTTCAGTCGGGACGCCGTGATAAGTGCATGTTCACGTATCAGAAATTTGCACTGGCAAGCCAGCGCGACGCTGGGCCGTTGTAATATATTTCTTAGCTCCATTATGTAATGCGCAGAATATGATACAGTTGATTCCATAATGATAGGCTCCTCGCAAAAAACCGAACACAGGCGGATGTGTCGTATTCTCGATATTGAGTGGTCCGCGAACAGTCCCGCAGCTCAGCTGCCACTGGCTGGGCATTGTTCTCCGATCCGAGTCAACCCCGCCTATGCGTGTTTTTAGGGTATGGGCCCATGGGTCCCATCACTGTGGACTTAGCTGTAACTTGCCGCAGAAATGGCTCCCAGAATGTATCGTCATACTGACATTCTTTGCGAACCTCGGAATCATCTCAAATCGGAGCGCTGTCAGGCGGTACGACAAGACGGACGGAATGGGTTAGATAAAGTGGCGTCAGAACACAGATCTGTCAACCTTACTATGACAGGCGGTGTTCGTTCAACCTGCGGATAACGCGACCGGTGAGTGTGGACGGAATATCTCAGGTTCCTTGCTCTGCAACACGTTCTGGGCTCCTATTTCGATCATGCATCACGCAACACAGGCATCTAGTATCAATGGGCGGCTGGTGCAAATACTCAGCAACGAGGATTTTAGAACATGCAACGCTAATGATATGTAGTATCTGAAGCCTATGCAACCTTAGAAATAGTATAGTACATCGCTTTACCACCACGGGCCCATGGACTCATTCACAGAACGTTCATGATGAGCTCCACTGACTGTTGCGAGCGCGGCTTGATGGAGCACTTGAAAGGGACTGGAGGACTGGAGTGGCGGCGTACAGAGCTGTCAGCTACTTATCGGCTACAATATGATACGGCGTCATACCTCGACAGACCACTCTCAAATTCTATCACCGGTGTAATCTCTTTGCCCGTCCCATCCCTGGCCTTGTGAATGTCAAATGTCGCCACAATATTAGCCGCGGCAAGCCAGACACTGATGTCTGCGAATCGACGGCCTGGACAAATTCTGAGGGATACCAGTTGTGAGTTACAACTAGGGGAGTTATTCCTCTGTAGGAATGTAGATCATGGCTCACCTACGACCATAACCAAACACGAGGTTCTTCGGGTCTATGCGGTCTGATTCCGCAGATGACAGTCCCCAGAAGCGGTCGGGGATGAATGAATCCGGTTCCGGATATTCTTCGGGGTCTCGCAACATGAGCCTAATTGAGGAGTCAGGATGTTTCCTGCAGCGATATGCGAAGTATTCGAGACTAACCAGATATTGGGGATGATAGTGGTTCCTTTTGGGATGTAGTACCCGCGGTATTCATCATCTTCGCTTGTAGCGTGCGGTATCCCTATTGACAATGAATTGATATGCGTGCACGGTGAGTGCGAGATACGAGCGGTACTTACCTACGGGAATTGGAGGAGCCCAGCTGTATACAATGGACGAGAATCGTCAAGAAATAGTTGTCTCAACACATCGATTACAGGACTGACCGATATGTTTCCTTCAGAACGCACTCAAGATATGGCAATGAACCTCTGTCATCTATAGTTGGGAGCCTGTCATGGCCGACGACGTTGTCCATCTCTTTCTGTGCTTTCAGGAAGACCTCCGGGTGAAGAACCATGGCCAGTATGAAACTCTGCATGACAGTCTTGGTCTTCACTGAAGTCAGACAATGACAACACATATGCAGGAGAAGCGCTACCGTGTCTGTCCCGGCTGGTGTTCATGGAGCGCTCCGATGAGAACGGGGTTGCTGAGAAAAATCTGTCGAGCGCACGTACCCACATACATAGTAGTCCCGAACATCTTGATCTCGTACGCCTCCGACACCAATGTTCCATTTTCCTTATGCTCTCTAATGAGGGAGCCAACGATAGAATACTTGTCATCCTGGTCGCATACGATTATTCCATGAGCGCAGCTAAATGGACATATGCATAATGCACTCACATCCGTACTCTCCGCTAACAAATAAGTTTTCTCAGAGGACTCCTTCAGGGCAATCCGCGTCTCTAGCGCGAGACGCTTCCACCATGCCCCTGGGAACCAAGATGGGATATGTTGCACTACACCCAAGAAAGATTAGTCCGGACGTCAATCGGAAAAGCAGAATAGATTACGAATTGGGATGAAGTCCACTAGTGCAGCCCCGGGAGCAGATACCCCGGTGACGCCATCGAGCGCCTTGTCAATCAGGGCCAGATACCGATCGTCCTTTGCTGAAACACTGTGTCCGTAGAGCGCATCTAGCAGCACAGACCCTGAGAAACTGCATCGGAAATGTCACATCAAACGGTGAGAGGAGTGCGTGTCGCTATGAGCGGTTTCAAAGGTATCCGACACGTAGGGCCGCTCACCGGTGGAAGTGCGCTGCGAAATCTTCAGGATCCTTCAGCAGTGAGCCCAACAACGTGTACATCTCGCGGATCTGCACCGGCAAGAACTTCTCGAGGGAGGCCTTGTCGAAAAGAGGGGCCTGAGCCCATCGTCGATGCTTCCTGTGAGTTTCGCCAGCTTGCATTGTTCCTGCGTTTGCATCCCACTTCAGCCTGCATATTATGATCGTGTAAGAGTGAGAACGGGAGATTGAATGTAGACGGCTACTCGTAGACGCACATCTCGGTCATCCACACGGCGTTCGGTCTGTTGGAGTATTTTGTTCCCCGCCTTTCCAAGAGTTCCTTTGCAGCGCTCTGAGTGTTCAAGACTACTGTAGGAGTGTTGAAAAGCCTGAGGAATATAATATCGCCTGGAACCAAAGCGGGTTAGATGTCGCTGAATGATAGCAAAAACCGGCCAATACCGTAAACAGCCTTCCACTCCGCAAATAGCTTCTCGGGATGTTCGAGTGGCATCTGGTGCGCATTTCCTATGAGAGGGATTGGAGGAGGGCCAGGCGGAAGGTGATGAGCTTTGAGCCTCGACAGCCGTCGTAGGTAGAGGCTGACAATGGCCACAAAGGTGACTCCTAGGACAACGTCGAATAAAGTGACAGACATGTTAACGGTGCCGGGTATGCTTTGTCGAGTTCTGTTCACTCACTTTATACGTGCAACAAGGTGGTGCCCTGCCATCCCTCAACCGGCGTTTGATACGTAATGTCCGCTGTGACATCCGCTGCTACTGCCAGTGTGAGCGGTATCGCAGCGTTTTGAGCGGGCAGATAGGCGCAAAGCAATGAAACGGCTGGTAGACTGACTACACGCCCATTTGCATATGTCACAAAGATATGGTAGTGATTGAAATCACGAATTAAAGCGGCTCCAGAACGGACTTGGCTATCCGGTATGGCACTCAGACGCACATACCCAGATGATGGAACCTCATGTCGATTGAACTCACACTTCCACTTGCCTCAGTGCTCGAAAACTAAGTTACGACGTGTAGTGCGCCGGATTGGTCTTCATGGGCTCTTATCGGCGTAGAGGTTGCTACGCGCAGTACGCTGTCACTGATACGGTGGTGTCATGAGTAGCAACCCCAGAGGACCTGATGATGGAAGGAGTGACGCACTTTTCGCGCCAAAGCCCCAGGACGTCCCCGACACGGCTTTGAATCTGCGTTCATACGTAGCGGTTATATGCCACTTGTCGAGGTTGCCATAGTGCCAGAGCGGTTGCTCTGTGCCGTCCCCTGCGGTATGTGGGACATTATAAGTTACTTGCGGGCCTCGAGAGCACATGCAACTGCACGTCTTAATCAGACACAACTTAGCGTAATCATGGTACGTTCAGTAAGGCTCCAGCTGTTATGAAATAGTTCAGGGCGGGGAAACCCCAAAACATACTAGTAGTCCGGACGTTACATGGCGAAAGGGTTGTGCCAAGTAGACCGTATCAGAAGCCCTAATGCCCGAGGACAGGACGCGATGGAGGCCCTCACATGCATAGGCGATTGGGTTTGGTGCCCTTGAAATCCGCACTAGATCGGACGTCCCTTTCCAACAATTCTAACCTGCATTGGGACCTAGGTGGTGGGTTTGATCGACCGTCTTATCGTCGAATAAAAATACGAACTTTTTCGAATGTTGAGCTTTCCCTAAGCGATCAACGCTATGGCCAGACGTTCATGGAGTCATTGCTGCAACCTCAGGACGAGCGCTGTCGCATCGGGCGCTCGGGCGCTCCCGAGATATGTGGTAACCTGTTCAATAAGGCCCAGTGGACTCGGACTTAGGGTCCATTCGGAGTGCTCAAGTACTGGACTGAGTGCCAACATGAAAGCGGTAGTTCGTAGTTACATTGTATTCCGCTATCCCCAAAGCGTTGCCCAGAGGTGTGTTAGGTGATTATTTTCTTAGACCAACTTAAGGGATCGGCGCCGCTACTTGCTTTTGTGCCACTATAAAACGGTCACGTGCCATACAGCATACGATGGCGCATTGCGCCAGCGCGAAGACGATGACATCCATGCTGCTTGGTCAGACTTGTCTGTGATGCTCACCGCCATCAACCGTCTTCGTCTCTCTCTTTCTTCCCTTTTCTCATCGTCTGTGATTCTCCAGAATAATCGAGCAGCAAATATTACCACAATGTCAGGTATGTTCGACGTTTTGAGTCTCTTGTGTACGCGGTCTGCTCACCAGCTGAATAGGGAACGCATCGGAGGTCGCCACATTCGCTGCTGGGTGCTTCTGGGGAGTTGAACACATATTCCTGAAGCACTACCCTATCTCGCAGAACAAGGGCATCCTGAAGACTGCGGTCGGTTACACTGGTGGAAAAGAGGAAGCGAAGAGTCCTGACTATCGCACTGTGTGCACCGGAACGACGGACCACGCCGAGGCGCTGAGAATAGAGTTCGATCGCGGAGTTGTTAGCTATGGAGAGCTCGTCGGTGCGCTATACCTGGGTATGCGAGAGAACGACTGGCTGAACTAGCTTTGACGCAGAATTCTTCTACCGTACGCATGACCCGACGACGGCGAACAGGCAGGGAAACGACACGGGGACTCGTACGCACCACTTGACTCAGAGTAATGCTCTCGTTCCCATGGCTTCATACAGAGTACCGTTCGGCTATCTTCTATCACTCCCCGGAGCAACTCGAGGCCGCGAGGCGCGTGACGGAGGAGGTGCAAAAGAAGCACTTCGAACCTATCGGTGCGTAGCTCACTTAGTTACACTGTTATATCCCTCGCCGATGTGCCGTTGATCGCACAGGTAAAAAGATTGTCACCCAGATCGTTCCCGCTGGTCCGTGGTGGGATGCAGAGGAGTATCACCAGGAGTATCTGCATAAGAACCCATCCGGATACCAGTGCCCGACGCATCGCTTGCATTGGTGAGCGTTGCAGTCCAGGAAGAACGGATGAAGCCGTAATGCGTGCTGTACGATTGTAGTATGGACCCGAATATGTATCACCGCGGATTGCAAGCTGACCGATGTTGTATCTTTCGTATCGCAGTGTCGCGACGCGTGGGCGGAGGAAGCATTTTAGATGGGCGAAACAGATCACGCTCTCTTCGACAAGTCCGGTCTGAGTATCACGTAAGTGATCTGTATTGACAGCTGTGAGCTATCCGCACAGGCTTGGCATGGTCACGGATGGCTGTTCGATTTCTCAGTTGAGCGTGAGCGTATCACGGCTGTTCGGGTGAGAGGCTAGTCAATGGTCGCTGTTCTCCGATGAACCTCTGAACGAAGTCGTTTTGCACTGTTTGGGCACCTTGTCGAGACGATCAGGTGTGAAGTTGGAACTTTCGTCGTTACGGAACTGCAGTCCTCGACCACTTAAGAGCACCATCGAACATCGTGTCTGTGAGTGAATTACCAACGTGGTCTCCCCCCATCTTGTTACATCTGTCTAAGGACGACAGTGACGTTGACAGGTGACGTGACATTGACAAGACAAAGCTACCTCCGCAAATGTCTAGGCCACTTGCTGTGCCTGTATCCACCCCGCGTGCTGCTGCTGCTGAACCAACCGACGGCAGGTAATGGGTTTCCAGCTTCTACTAAGTTCGAGCGATCTGCCGGTGAGTGGCCCCTATGTCTGCCCACATTCGTGTGTTGTCCACTGATTTTGTTCGGCGCAGTGCCTACTATTCAGTAAGGTGCTACCGTGAACTATGAGATGGCTATGCAAGTGTATTGATGTGGATGGACGGACGACTCTTCATGGGACTACCGTTCGCGTAACTTGTGTACGGAGAAGGCGCAGCTAAGTATTCTTTGCAGAGGCATGACACAAACTGCTAATTTAAAGGTAGTGCAGAGATTCAAACTCACGAAATCGTCAGTGCGCGCGTGCGGTAGGCGTAAAGTTGATCATCTGGTCGAGTCACTGGCGATCAACTCCCGAATGAATTATGGATCTCTCCGTCTGTCTCTCGTATAACAACGATCTTGGGGCAGCTGAAATGCGTTGCACTGCTCTCAGTATTCGAGTACTTGGCTGCCAGATGTGGTGACCATAGTCAACTGTTGTCTCGCAGATGCTGGCATCTTGTTCATGCACGGTCATTGAGGAAGTCGGACGCCATCTCATAGCAGCTGAGATGAGTGGTGGTCGACATAGATAGCGTGATGCATGCCAACGGACGAGCAGTGTCTTAGGAATAAGTTACTCTCCATGCGATCGCATATCCCACGTCCTGCGGCGCCTTCGCAGCAGGATATCCCATAAAACCCTCATACCACTCCCACCCTTGCATATCTCGTCATTTACCCTTTCTTCAGTATTATGAGCAGTCCTTCTGCCGAGGCTATTTCTGATTTGCAGTCTCTGTGAGTTTCTCGCGCAGCATTGACCCTGTGTATCCATGCTGAGACCGTTGTCTCTTTCACAGCGCCTTCCAGAATTATTGGTTCATCGCAGTAGCCAGTGCGTAAATGTAGTCTAGTGCTTCTACTGTCAGATGTTTGAATATTCATTACATATTACAGCGCTGCTGGCATATGACCAGGCCATTACTCTTGATGACGAAATCAAGTACGTGTGGTCGTTCCAAAAGCCGCAGTGGTTGTTTCTATGCAATCGCCTGAATGGATTTGTGATGCTGTGGTCGTCAATCTATAGCGGGGAGACAACATATAGTATCTTAGTATGTCGCTTTGACTACTGTTGGACTCGAAGCGGAAGCTAATTGTTCGTCAGAGGTAATTAGTGCGTGCTGTCTTAGGCTTTCACAAAGTACTCAACGATGGCTGGACCGTTCACAGTTGCAGAGCTATGTTGACCTTGCAGGGTGGAACTCTCCTCGTGTCTTTGATCCTATGGTGCAGTATGTTCATATGCTCTTTCCCTCACTCATGCACTAAAGGATGCGTTGCATATAGTTGTCTCATCCCTGCGAGTATATGCTGTCAGCGATCGCAACAAACTAATCACTGCTGTGACTATATTGCTTGGACTGTTGCCATTCGCTATCAATCTGGTGGGTTGAGGAGCCTTAGAAGCGAGTTTCTAGCATATGCTGATATTCATGTTTCCGTGCAGTGGGCAGAGGCGCACTTGTCAGCGCTGATAGATCCTGCTGGTGGCTTCAACCTTTGCGCGACATTCTATTCTAATCTGTCCGTCACTACACTTACTAGGTGCGTTTCAAGCCTTCTTTCAGGCTTGTGATGATTGATGTGCGTCTTCCTCGGTGTTACAACTTAGATGTGTGTATACTTCTCGTCAGAGTATCGGTCGTATACTTACTGTCTATGCTCATTGTGTGCAGTGGTAATCATTTCCAGAAGCTGCGCAGTAGCATCGGATACAATTGTAGTGCTCGTCGTCTGGTACTTCATCCCGTCTGGGTTTAGAGGGATTTGCGTCGACTCAGAGAGCGTCCCTCTAACGTCGTACCTATGGGCAAATGGTGGGTGATGTGTGTGTTTGCTTACAGAAGAGCTGATAATCTCTCAAGGAACGGTGAATTTTGCGTAGGATCCCCTTGTTGGCTCTCCTCTTTGATGCTGATTGCACTCCGTTCGCAGCGTTCTGCTGCTTATAAATGTGGCTGATGTCACATTGCAGATTGCTTGTAATGACTCTGAGCTCGATAACTACAATCCCATTCCCACGCTCATCCAGCCGTACGTCCACGTCTTCCTCCAATTATAATATTCCTTCATCGTCTCATAGCATCACAACCATCATCATGAGCCGGTTTCTCCTCGATCTACGCAAGCGGGCTGTCGCCATAAGAAATGCGGAGCGGTCACAAATGATGATCCCAACACAAGTCACAATGCCGATGAGTTTGGCTCCTTGCGCACGCCCATACGCATCGATTGTACGATGGAACATGGAATGCCTGGCGGAAGATCCGGACACGCCTGCCGCATTTGGGTCAATGACGGGAATTACAGAGCATATCGAGGGTGAATTTTACGGAGACATCGAGCTTCATCCCGTACACCGAGAAACTCCTGATGAGGCTCAATAATACTGAATTTTCCGGTGGGCGCACTGCATCGACCTCGTTGTAATCGCTAGCCAGGGTTGCTGAGCGGCCAATGTGCCATTTAATCTCGTCCCTACTTTGTTCTCATACTCCCACTTCCTGTTTGTAACAGTGCATATCTATTCAAAATCCTTTTCACAGCCCTTCGTTGTGAAGATGGCTGCATCATAGCGATTAGGTAAACTGCGAAGTGGCACGCGACCGATTAGGTCGGCCAGCCTGACCAAGCCCAATCCGGGCCTCATTAGTTTGGAAGCTTGTCGGTGCGTATCATTACCTGTATATGACAAAGTCGGATGGCTGAGTACTGGCTTCATTCAATACAGAGTTCTCACATTGTATGTATGATTTGACTGGGTTGATCACTCAGGGTACGCCATAGGGGCTCACACACACACCCGCTACTTGACTGCGCTACGCCTTTATCTTCATTCTTTCCCTCTGAGAACTGCCCGGCGGCCCTCTTGCCGTCGTCTACCACTGTCCGCATTTGCTTGAGGTCGTAGAGCCTGTGACAGAAGAAAGGCAGAAACATCATTTGATCCAGTTGGTCAGCACCCATCATGACACACTCCTTCACTCACTGATTATGGATTTGCTGAAGCAAGACTCCCAGATAGAAGAATCCAATGGCCGCGGACGAGATAACCGGAAGTGTATGCGTAAGAGACATTCAAATACCGGTGCCCGACGCACCACCTGCATTAATGATCTTTGTAGTCGAGGAAGCCTGTAAGGACCGTTCTGACGTGCTGCGGTCGAGATTGTACGAGCATGGGTGTGCTATCCATCTGTTTCGATTACCCTCAGCTCTGCTCACACTATACTGCACGTCGTGCATCATCTTCCGTGGTCTATCAAGTGTCAAAGTATATGTCTAGTCGATTGGTGCCAAACAGCGATCGGTCACTCATACCGACAAAGCTCGACCGAAGTGTTATCGCCTTCACCTTCAAGCTCAACGATCTCCATGCTCAAATGATACCTCCAAGTAGCATCCATGGTCTATTTCTTCTGCCCTCAACGCCTTTTGGATATCCGTTCGTCCGACAGTAAGCAACAGGTCACGGTGTATCTGTACAGGGTCTGCGGTAGCGTCCTTCGCAGTCCAGCGTATGATCTAGGTAAGGGTCCATAGAAAAGCTCGACGGAGGCTGAATATCATAATGCGCAGACGTGAGCAGGTCGGATTGCGGGGCGCCCTGAACTGCAACAGCTCGTTTGCGCAAGTCCAGAATAAACCGTGCGATAACGATAGATGTGATTCTGTGAACGTTGGGAGTAAGTCCTTGGAGGAGTCAGACCACGACTTACGGCAGGGTAAGCGTAGGCATGGGATTGTAGTTCTCAAAGATAGGGGCGGATTCGCGATAGACAAGCTTCGTCGCATCCAAGATTAGCTCTGCACCGTTGAAGAGCAGGAGAATTCTGCAAAGCGGATTGAATGCTCGTTTATAGAAAAACAATTGATCTGCGCTCGTACACGAATTGTATTGTCCCTGAAGATCGGGACAATGAGTCTCCAGGCAGACTAGATGCTGGCTCAGTGTCGCACCATTTTTCCACATGTACCCAGCCACAGAGAGCTCGGCCGACTTCGCATGGAGATTTCTGAGCCCGCACGGCAGGAAATACCAGGTAGCCAGCACGACAACCACGTCTGATGCAATCGCCGATCCTCTTGTTGCGAACGACACTACATGAAACATGTTCACAAAGATCTACGTTGACGGAGGTCACCTACATCTGTACCATTTGTCGCAGTTGGATGTCAGTGATAGTAGCGCTTAACGGCACTTGAGGCTCACCTGGCCATGGTATTGTCAGAGATATCAACTTTATACACGGCAGAGCAAAGATTGAATTGTGCGATTGGCCAAAGCCTGATCGATTGAAGCTGAGTCATGAGGTACTAACAAGTGGGACTTGGTCAGTGCGGCCAACTGTCCTCAGGGAATGAGACTTACCAGATTTGTAGCAAAGGGAACTAGTCCCAACACGACAGCTGCTAGAGAAATAATGCAACTTCGACTACTGATAGTGTACACCCGGAGGGTAGAGACAACTACCAGCGGATGGTGCTCAGTAACCAGCAGAACGAGAAGATACTCGGCGTACTGGTCCATAGCAGAAAGGTTGCGAGCGAGACAAAGCTCAGTAGCACCATAGAGAGCCTACAGCTGGGGAGGAAGCTATCTTAGTGGCTGGCACTGCAACATTCGCTCGGGATATAATACTACCTCTGAAAGGAGATCAGTTTACGCTGGCATTGTAACCGCCGCGACGCACCGTGGTACTGTTGGACGAGAGAGGCGAAAGTAGGAAGCAGATGCACATTGCGAAAGAGATGAGTCGGTTCAACAGAAAGAGCAGCCCCGGTTTCTGAACATGCCACATGTACTCGAGCTCTTCACCGAGCGTGATAGAGTAGTCATAAATCAATATTACTGAAAAGTCGGAGGTTTATTATGAGTACTATCCTCGAACAGTATGGGGAAAGCTGATTTCACCGGCCGCTGAGACCTGGATATAACCTTGTACGACGCTGTAGTCATTCAGAACACAGGTGGGTCAGAAGCGTACAGATGTACTTACTGAGACGCGAGGAAAGAAACTATCACTGCCTGATCACTATTATTCATCACTGGACCACGCAGAGTAACAGAGAGATTTCCATACTCACAACAGGTAGGGTCGTTTATATCAGGATCGTATGCCCGCCGGGCCCTTCGTGATGGATGGTAGCGGGTCAGTTCGATCCGGTGAGGACAGTGATGAATCTGTGCAGCATAGCTCGAGCATGAGGTTTCTCAGGCACCCCAGCCACGACCCCATGTGGGAGGCCACAGGTATTTTGATATCTCGTTCCGAGCGATGCTTGTAATACTTCGCATGTTAGGCAGAGAACCGCGATTCATCAAAATGCCACTGTATATCAGAGCAGCGGAAGTGTATACAGAGTCGAACATGAGACGTACAGGAGCACAGAGATGATCTGACCACATCGAAAACAGACCAAGGAGGGTGCCGGTCACGGCGACGCTGAGGGAAGACATGTCGAAAACTTGATGACTCTCTTAGTGTCTACTGTTGACCAACTGTAATAGGGTGATGGTATATATATATACTGTCGTAAGTATGCGCAGAGCTGATTCAATCGGAGTGTCTTACGACGGTTGAGACGCTGAGGAAGGTTGAGAGTACCAAACGGTAGCACTGGCAGCTCCCTGAGTACGGCGAGTGTGGGATCGATCATGTGACCGCGTGGCCAGCGGTGAGAGGTTCTCGCTATCGTCTACGTTTCAAAATTTCAACATTCAGTGATTTGACCATCTGTCAGGAGGTGGTCCGAGTCTATACCGAGCACTTACATGTGCTCTCTATTGAACCACATCGCTTCTGCATCGTATATACATGTGTGTTGCACCGCCCAGTGGCCGATGGTCGTAAAGGCAAGACATGGACATGCGACTCTGAGGACACATGAGGTGGTACTTGAACAGTAAACATCAGATACCGGTCAGGGATGTCCACTACTATTACGTATTCCCGCGTATTTTCAAAGCATCTATGATCAATACGCTGTGCTCGCGCCTTGCAACTACAAGGTTTCACAACCGATTTGTCGTTGGGCCAGAAACGGGGCGCTGTCTAGCTATGTCACCGAATTCGACAAATGCAAGCCTCATTGCGACCATGGACGTCCGTAAAGCCCGCGATGAGAACGGCGTGGAAATCACACCGGTTCCTATCTTCCTATCTGGAACCGTTAGGTGAGCAAGTTGACGGACTGTTGGGAGTACATCGTGCTGACAAACTATTGTCGCTAGCCATCCGGCCCCTTTCCCGCGTGACATCCAACCGCGCTCCGAGAGATGCAACGAATTGATACTAGATAGTTGCTCAAGTCTGTAAGGCTCATGACGTGTTCAACGAGCCCGAGTCGATGCACGGGGTGCTGAATGAGTTCAAAACGTAGCGAGATCTGTGATCTAGTAATGAGCCTCGTCCGTCATCTACGTAGATGCTGGAAGTGTTCGAATGCCATCGCTGATACGTAGGTTAATTACAATACAGACTGCATCAGTCATTCCGCAAAAAGGCTCGACATCGTCTCCGCAACGAGACTCCTGGCCGATGAAGAACGCGGCACCATGGTACATAAGAATTCATCCGGATAGCTTTTGCGCAGTTAGCTCAATGCCGATCATCAGCCTAGATGGCATTCCACTCACCTGATGAAGGAATCAAGAAAGGAAGCTTTCGGGGTGATCTCCCTCCCCTCTGTATCTCGCACTTTACGTATGTCCAGCGTTGCTGCCATGTTTGCTATCGCTAGGAAGAGGGTCGTGTCCCCAAAGAGGCGTCCGGGACACAGCCTGCAATCGGTCAGGATGTGCACTGAATGCAGCGATAGTACTAACCTGCGTCCATACCCAAACACGATGTTACGTGGATCCAACGTTTGCGTATCCGCTTCCAGGAATCGTTCCGGGCGGAACACATCCGGCTCGTCCCAGAAGCGCGCGTCTCGGCATATCGACCTGCATGCTCGACTGAGCTGTGGAATGGAGCCGCCTGAGTACACTTGCCTTACCAAATGTTCACCATGACAGATGTATCCTTCGGAATGTGATATCCCTCATATTCATCGTCCTCCGTAGTATAATGCGGCAGGCCTGTAAGTGCAGTTCAGTCCGGATCTATGCGCCTGACTGTGTCAGTGCTTGCCTAAAGGGGCGGGTACATGCCAGCTGGTCGCAAGCCATTCAGGTATATTGAAACTGGAAGACACCGATAATCAAATCTTCTCACCGGTATGTTTCCTTCAAGATGCAGTCGATGTAAGGTAGGTCTTGTCTGTCGTCTAGAGTAGGTAATCGGCTGTTCCCGATAACCCGATCGATTTCCTCTTGTGCCTTTTTGTATGCTCCTGGATGGAGCACCATTGCCAAGATGAACGTCAATAGCACACACTTCATCTACCAACATAACTCAATGTTTGACTGCACAGATGGAGATATGATGCGGAAACGTACGGTGTCAGTAGCACCTACCAGTGGAAAGATAATTGAGATTCTGCGCCACCTCACGAGCGACAATATCTTCAATAGCTCACCAGCATAGACCACTCCCGCGCCATATCTGATTACATTTTCCTCCTCTTCCATCCGGCCCGCTTTCTCCGCTTTCTCGAGGAGAGCCGATGTAAATGAAGGCAGCGCACTACCCGATGCCTAGGCCATACGGGTCAGCAAGTACTTCTCGCCCAACTCTGATCGTGCGCCTACAATCGCCTCTCGTGCCATGCGAAACGGTATGTGGTGACTGTCCCACACGAGTTCCCGTGCATGCAACGCAGCCCTTTTGAACGCCGCACCGGGCATCCACGCGGGGACGTGTTTTACTGCGCATGCAGCTGTTCAGCGAGCCACTATATATCCTCTGGGCAACACTCACATATTGGGACCATATCCACCAGGGTCCCGCCTGCCGCCCCAGTGGCAGTCGTTGCCTCCATAGCCTCGTCCATTAACGTCACGTACTGATCCTCGAGAGACGTGATCCGATGCCCATAGACCGATTCGACGACCAGTCCCGCAACAAATCTGAACCGCATCATTTATATGTGCCGAACGTATGGGCGAGAAGAGAACCTACCGCTTGATGTGCAAAGTATAGTCATCGGGTGTGTCCATGAGACCTGACAAGAGGGCGCACGTCTCCCTCTCTTTCAGGCTGTCCAACTTCTGCACTGCCTTCTTCTCCCCGTACATGCTCCATATCCATCTGCGTTGTTTACGGTGGTTCTCGTCTCTGTAAGGCAATGTCGCCGCGATGGGATCCCATCCCAATCTGACGGTGCAGATCAGCTACCCAGTGGGCTGTGTTGAACTTTGAACACATGTAGTACTGCACTCACAGCTCCCTGATGGTAACCATCCGAGGTCGACTAGAATACTTCCCACCCCGTCTCTCAAGCAGTTCACGTGCTATCTCCTGTGAATTGATGATGATGGTACGGTGGCCGAAGAACTCGGTGTAGATGAGATCGCCTTGGAGGTCGTTCACGATGTGCCTTGTACGTCAGCGGGGACTTTGTATGAGTGCATAGCCTACACCGCACCGTAATCCTCCGACCATGAAGCGAATGCTCGTTCCATGTGGGCTCTCGGCATTTGTAGGGCATTACCTATAAGCGGAAAGCGCCTCGGGCCAGGTGGGAGGCGGTTCTGCCAGCGGGAACTGCTACGAATTGAGTAGACGACAGTGATAAGTAACAAGAAAGAGAATAAATCATGGAGAGCCGAAATCTTGGGCATAGCTGCAAGTGGAATAGGTAGGGGGTTCGAGGAGGAGGTGAAGGTTGCACTGTTATAACCGAACTAGGCGAGGACAAGACGGAAGGAATGAGTCACGCTGCAGCCTGAGTGACTGAACTTTGAATCTGAGTGACGACACAATGCTGATTCAAATTTTGGATATATGTACGTACGAGAGACGTGCATCGAACAGGGCCTTGACGTCCAAGTCTGGGTGTGACGCAACTTGGTGGCACGTTCCTAGCACGGTAAGAAGGTACTATACCGTGACGGGTATCCTAATATGGCGGTGGCCTATCTGACTCTGAACTAGGTCCAGGGACAGTTGACCGCCGCTGCATCTAGGGCGGAACCAAGATATCTATAACAAGGTTCAGCACAGTATCATGGGAGGAGTTAATCGGAGTGGTACATACAGGATAGTGGCCATAGATCAACGACTCGGTGGCGCTGAGCCGGGGACCGGCATCGATGAACTGTTCAAGCTCAGTGTAGATAGAAACATGAATCAAGGACGACGCCGACCGTAACCTGCCGTTGAATGTAGCGGGCCTCTGAGCCGTAGGAGTGCTTGTTGCCTTTCTTCATTCGGCACACTGGGACATACTAAGTACATTCGCACTGCAGCTGCACGCCTCAGAAGTGGATAGGCGAAGTGCTGGTAGGTGCTAGTAGCGCAGGTTGGAGGATCTTGGACGACAACGTCGTCACCATCAATCAATCATTCTTCAGCTTCATGACTGGCAGGCCACAGCGCAGGTACCGTTAACAAGGTTCTGCGCAACGACAGTGCAAAGATTGGCGTAGTGGAACGGATTGATGGGTCTGCCATTACCATAGATCGAGGGGCAAGCAGACGTCCAGCGCGTGGTTGGCAAAGCAACAGACTCTGAGTATTCTGAGGCGCTGGCATGCGCATACGAATGGTGAAGGAACTGTCGAAGCTCACCTGGCCACGTGTGCAGCAACGGAGCCACCGCACGCGTTGACCGAATATCAAGTCCTAGTCAGTATCTACTTCAGAGTTCAAGTTATCGTACCACGACAACGCGCTATACGCTGGCATCTCAAAGTCCACCCCCACGCTCTACTGCACGCCGTGCCAATACACATTACCGGTGACCGTACATCATCAGCTGACTGCGTCTCTCACCGCAGTTACATAGTCGGTCTTCAACCATTTCACGAGTCAACGCGACCGAGATTCTCTGCTCGGAGCACATTTCTCCCTCGCCGCGAGTGACAACTACAGCCTATTCGTATGAGATGCGTGTCCGATCCATCCCGTCGTTGCCGGTACCCTTATCGAGCTACTCAAGTAATACTCACAGTGCCAGAGGCATACGCAACGTGGTCCGGTAGCTGCCAAGGGAACCATCCATTGGATAATAATCAAAGTCGGAGACGCGAGATGGGGGATGCAGCTCAGGACGAAGACGAGGCGAGGGTCTACGAGGGTGAGGTGCAATGGGACGGAAGGTGATGACATTGACTATATGCGCCTAATTTGCTTCACTTACATCCGCAGATGGACTGGAAGCGAACCCATACCTTCGACCGGGCCAAAGCGCGACAGGACTAGTCCACAAGTCGTCTGTCGCGAGGTTCACAGCCGGTGAGTCCCCACCGGTGCACTCGAGTATGATGCAGCCCTTGAATATATCTCTCGTCGCTTCGGTTCCAAGCTAAACGAGTCGTATAGAGCTTGCTCCTCTTAATCAATTTCCGTTTGTGCTTCTCTCGCCACTCCTTCCTCGTGATCTGCGCTATCGGCTACCGCGGCTCCCGATAGTACGCAACTGACACCAGACCTCGGATGGCGACATGCGCACAGAATGGGCTAAAGATATGGTACGGCGAACTGCCGCAACTGCGTAACCTTGATTATCACTGACTTGGTCTGCGCTCTAGGTAACATCGTTTATGCGGTTCCTAACGAGAGATGTCCTCGTCATCAACTCTGCCGAGGCTGTGCGGGTGTTCATAGAGTGGGGCAGCGTAAAGGACTCAGGAACTGTAAGCCTCAATCAATATACCATCCGTGCTTGGGGTTCACCACCTTGTCCATTCTTTAGAGCAGTGGCTTCGCGTGTATTTTAGGATTCATGTCCATAACGACCGCCGGAGGCGAGGCGCCACCGCAAATGTCTCCAGCACGGCGTGGTCATATCTCATTTCGACTTCCGGTTAGTCCGTTCTTGAATTGCTTCAACTACAGCGAACTGATTTCGATCAGTGGCTTTATCGCCCTCGGGATTCAAGCTGGATGCATGTGTATGTTCACGTCCGTTGATGACGCGCATCTACAGAAGGCGGACACAGCAATGAAAAGTGGGTTTTCCTGGTGGATAATTCGAGTTCAATGCTGGTTGACTTCTTCGCATCCGTAATAACCCTTCTCCTTTTGTCAAACAGTGCTACGCTTCGCGGAATGGAGCTGTGAACGATTCAATCCAGATGATCCTTCGACATCGAAGTCAACCTGGGAGAACTCCGCGATACTCTCCAATACGATTTTGGGCATGGGTGGCGGTCAGTGATCACGGTGCTCTCTTCTGCTTCGGCAGCGCAGAATGTGTTCTGCGCGGTTGCATACGGCTTGTGATTAATCGACACTCACAAGACACTATGAGAGTATCTCTTTTTGGTCAGCAATGGAGACTACGAGGCTCGGAATCCGACTGGGCAAGAACTAATTTCCCGTCCGGTAGGTCGATATACAGTAACTGAGTATGTGGGGTTGCTCGCCCGTATGACCATTGGTGGCTACTGTTTCTGTAGGTGCCCCCGGTACGACTATCGAACGCCATCGGAGAAGAGCACGAGGCCGATAATGTGCGTAACTTCCGAGAGGCTGGCCTGGGTATACGTCATGCATCGTATCACCAGACTGGGAGTGTGCACCACGCTCGTACGAGCGCAGCGTTATCTTCTCCATCAAATTCAATTCAACCCTTTTGTGGGAACACTACAGCCGACTCATATCCTCCGTGGCGTGGCGCGATGCGCGCTTCGCTGCCAGAACTGATTCGTCATTTTAAGTTATGGTCCATGAGGCAGGGCGTAACGTCATGTGTATGTGCAGTGACGGTTCTTCCAAGGCCGGCTAGGTGCATCGACTTATGAGCACGTTCGGCTCTTCCAGTTTAGACTTAGTATTATCGAAAGATCGTCCGCAGATGTAACATATAAGGATGACTTGGAAGCATTCTCCCTTGCCTCTTGTTTCGTTCATTTCGTACTCACGCCGCTCACATCCATGATTCCATCACTGGGCATTGAGACCGCATTAGCGGTGGCGGTCTTTGTCATTCTGACCTGCTTTGGGCTGCTTCGTGGACAGCTGTCTCGGTGGCGCGACCTTCCCCCTGGCCCCCCTCCGTTCCCAATTCTGGGAGATATTCCCCAGATAACCCTGGAATTTCCAGAAAAGTGTTTCGCTCAGTGGCGGAAGAAGTACGGTACGTGAGTCTCACATAAACCAGCCCGCGGGCGTACCAGTATTAGCCCTGGCTGATCATACCGGATTAGGAGACGTCATCTTCTTGAAGATGTTCAACACACCTGTCTTGGTCATCAACTCTATCACTGCTGCGAGAGAGCTGTTGGATAAGCGAAGTGCAATATACTCCGATAGACCGTATTCGGTCCTGAATTTAGAGTTGTGAGTACGGGCAGATTTCACTATCCTAGTAATCCCGTAAGTGAACGTTGGCTAGGTTGGGATGGGAGCATGACTTTGGAATAATACCATACAACGAGGAATTGTGCAGACATCGACGATGGATGTATCAGCCATTCTTTTCGAAGACATCCCTCGCCGCGATTGCTGACGTGCAAAGGAACGAGGCGATGACTCTGCTTATGGCACTGCTCCGTGAGCCCATCAAGTTTGAGTCCCATATACATCGGTAAGCTGTCATCTTTCATTGCAGTGGAAGTTTTGGCAGATAATGACTCAATACAGATACGCTGCGTCATCACTACTTCAGTACGTATATGGACACAGGGTTGAATCCGACGATGACGAGTATCTGCACATAATCGAGACCGCTTTGGACGAGACAATGAGCTCCGCTGCGCCCGGTGCAGCTCTCGTTGACTTCCTCCCCTTTTGTGAGCATGCCAGTTTGTGGCCCATTGAATGGTGCTTAGATAAGTTCAATAATGTAGTGAAGCACATTCCGGCGTGGCTCCCTGGCGCAGGATTCAAGCGTCGAGCCCTGAAGGCCAAGAAAACGGTCAGAGAAGCAGCACGACGAACCTATGCTCTCGCAATGAACAAGATAGTGAGTGTGATCACCTGCACATGTGTGACATGTCCCCCCTGACTTACACGACGTTAGAAGGAGGACTGCATGAATGAAGCCGTGCTACCTTCCTTGATCAAGAAGGCTTCGGCAAACGGAACGTTGGAGGCTGAGCAACCTGAAATAATGATGTTTGGTCTCACGTTGTACGGTGGTACGGTATTTATCTTGGCCGTGTTTCCTGAATAAATTGTCAATTTCTTATTTCTACTCCCATCACAGCTGCAACGGACACGGTGATGTCCCCAAAGGTTGATGTCAAGATGCGAGCTTACTTTTAACTAGACCCAGACCGTCATAAGAGTCTTCGTTCTTGCCATGGTTCTGTATCCAGATGCATTTACCAAGGCTCAAGAAGAACTTGATCGTGTTATTGGGTGTGACAGGCTTCCCACTGTCGAAGATAGGCATGCCCTGCCATACCTTGAATGCGTCCTAAAGGAAACGTTCCGGTACGTGTCAGGTAATATAATGCATTATTATGGTGTTATTTAATTTCAGCGGGCCGTAGGTTCTCGTGCCCAGGTCCATTAGGTTAGTCGCCCTCAGGCTGTAGGTTGACTCCAATGGCACTCATGTAGGGAGATGTCACAGGCGTGCCTCATGCGACGTCCGAGAATGATGAATACCGTGGATATTGTATACCGAAGGGCACGACTATTCTTCCAAATTTATGGTCAGTGTGCACTGGACCTTGCTAGTGGCGTCCTCACTGCTTTCAATCAGGTTGATGTCGCACGACGCGGAAGTCTATCCTGATCCGGAGACATTCCGGCCAGAGCGGTTCGATGGAGTGCATGCGAATCAGGAGGATCCACGCAACATCGTGTTCGGTTTTGGTCGACGGTATTCGAAACATGTTTACTCGACTGACGAAGTAACGTCATCTTGATACTGTTGTCAGCATATGTCCTGGCCGTCGTTTCGCCGACAGCAGTGTTTGGCAAGCAATGGCGAACATCACAGCCACGTTTGACATACGGAAGGCTCGCGATGTCAGGGGCGATGAGATTACGCCAGCAGGGACCTTCGCATCCGGCCTGATTAAGTGAGCCCTTGCTTGTATGCGTAGAGTGTATGACACTGATGAGTAACTCGAGCCACCCTCACAAATTCCAGTGTTCCATCACCCATCGTTCCGGCCAGGCTGCAGCATTGATCCTCGGGGACCGTCGTTGACATGATGGTGGGGGGAAGGGGGATCAGACTGTGCACATCATGAAACGAAGTAACCGTCTATGTCACAACACGCAGCTAATGTTATTCGTTCATCATACTGTCGACGATCAGCTGCCGATTCTTCTTGGGTCGAGGACAGATGTCGCAAGTGAAAGATTCGATATGGCTAAAGGCAGCATTCGGGCGATTGATGCTACATAACAAACGGAGATATTTTGTCTTGCTTACTACGAAAATGCCTTCTTCCGAGCACTCTTGGATCAAGCTCTTGGTGAACGAGGGTTGTGCTAAGTCGGCTGTCTGCAGAATATATGAGTCTGAGTGCCCTTCATAGATGGCAATGGACCAGGAGAGTACCAAATCACTCCAGACTATATCGTAGGGCATATCTTCCGTTGCCAAGATGGCATTCTCAGCGGACATAATGCGCCGCTTGAAATCTGCGCCCGGCATACACGTGGGTACATATTTCACTAATGACCAGTGAGTTACGTAGAGTGGGATGCAATGGAATATTCACATACAGATGAAAGAGGTCTACCAGCGCCGTTCCCGGGCTACTGCCGGTGAACATCTCTGCTATCCCGCTTTCTACTCTCCGAATGAATCCACGGCCGTCAAACGAAGCGATTGCACGCCCATAACCAATTTCGAACATCATCGAGGTAATATAGCTAGTGGCTGTCAGCGCATCTTCTGCGTTTTCCAGAAGCGCGTGACCGTTACATACCTCTTGAATTCTGCTTCACAGTTGGAGAGATTCTGGAGCAGACACTGTATCAAACGGTGTGCTTCACTGGCTTGCAGGGGGTTTATAGCCGTTGATCTCAGATCTGGCAATGAAAGCATGTTGATACCATTTTCTATAGCAGCGCCATGCCTCGTCGTTTGTCCTGAATGCACCACTTCTTGACCAATCTATCCTGTATGATGAATGATGGTGAGAGGGCGTCCGTCATCAGCTTATCTGGCCCAGCGCATACATCTCGTTAATGTGCACGAAACGCGGTCGACCGAAGTAGTTTGACCCGCGCTTGTCCATCAGATCATAGGCAGCTCAGTTAGCAGATCTGACAATGCTAACGGACCCGGTAAGAAACTGGGCATACACGACATCACCTGCCGTCGCGGCCAACATGAATGATACTACGTTAGCAGGATCATAGGCAGATAGGCATACCGTAGCAAGACGCCCACTCCGTGCAGTTGGTAGATGTTGCCGAGTAAGGGATTGAAGGCGGTCCAGGAGGTAGATCATTGGGTTTCGACCTTCGGAAGTAGACGGGGCATAAGATACACAAGGCAAGCACTGCGGCTGCTTGTGCAGCAGTGATAGTCATGGCGCTGACCGTGGCTGACATATCGGAGAGCAACGTGCGAGTGCTTTGCAGGTGGCTGACCTGCTTTTCATTCGACGTGAGCAGTGCACAGGGAGCAGAAAGGTGGTGTGTGCCGCTGACCTATTCCCGGTGCCACTCCACGCTCGTTAAAGACTTGGCCAAGGGATTCTCGGATGGTCGGCCCAGTCCTTGAATGGGTCACTTAACGGTTCGTCGTGGGCATCGCTTCAATGCAATGGGATTGACTTTGGTATCTAGTCAAAAGACCGCTGTTCTCGTGATCGCTCGAAGTAGAGCGCGAATAACCATAAGCCTGAACAGGCATACCACTAACGTACCAGCCCCAAGAGAAACCTAGCAGATGTATCCAGGTTTCAGCCTGAGACTAAAGCTTTTGCCCTAGATCAATAGATCTCTTCATTGCAATAGATAGTAGACTTCGTTCAAGACGATAATCGAGCATTTGGAGCCCAATGATTTCGACAGGCCAGTGCCACTGGCGAGCAGAACACGGCAGGACGCATCATCTGTGCTGCCAACGATGTATGCTTGGTGCAGAGATGAGCATTCAAGCAAGTGCCGTGCAATGACCGAAGGCAGGCAGGGCTAAGACATACCACGTGTACAAGCTGAGATTGATGACCACAGGCCGGTCGCATAACTCCAGATACCGAGTGTTCGCTGAATCTCAACAATGCTGCAGTGAGACGATTTGACGCTTTAACAGAATTTCAAAAACAATCGCTGACAGTGGCCAAGTGGTGTTGGGATGCACAATTCCATGTCTGTGACTCGACGGAGCACGCGGTTGGAGCAAAAGCGAACTCTGCTTAGTGGAGATCACCGTATATGAAGGAGTCGATTATGCTCCCTGTTACACTGAACTGTGCTGTACGGACGATCTGTCGACGTGTCACGTATGTACCGAGGAGCGACGACTTTTTATTCCCATACCTGCATAAGGATTCCAGTGTTGAAGTCGGAAGTATCGTTGGGGTATTGGAGCACCGTTCGAGTCGTGTAAATATACGGAAAGGAGGAATCTGTATGGAAAATGAGTGGTTGGTCCGGAGTAAGGCAAGTACGAATCTGCCTACAGTCAGCGCACCGGTACTTAAGCTAGAGCCAGTAAAATGACGTACAGAAGGCTTATGTCACGAAGAAAATCTCTCCATTGGAGACGTCTGCGGTCGGACTGCAGGAAGTAGCCTCCGATTGAGCATATCCTTGAGATCCGGTTGCAAACATCTGTGTCGAGCTGGTCCGCCAGTGTGAGATGAGAGCAAGTACTGCGCCCCCCTTAAACATTGGAGACAACTCCTAAAACCAGGGCCCTGCATAATACTTTCCTGATGTTATTCCTGCGAATAATCATTAACATCCAGATTGTTAGAAATGCGGACGGAAACGTACTTTACTTAGGTGAGCCTGATCAGTCTATGTCTACCCTGGCGGCGACAGCGGAACCGAGTATAGTGGAGCCAACAAAATCGGTCGTCTAAACTCGGAGCCTGTCAAGAAGCGGAGTATGAGCATCATCGTACATACCACACTGAACACAGAACACGCCAAGCGCCACTCAGCAGGTCAAGTGTGAGTAGATGGCAATAGAAGATACGTATGTATGCGATACAGTGTCATGCGTGACGGCGGCAAGCATCACGTAGATGAGGACATGCCTAGATGATGGCCCAACATCCGCGAGGTTGCTAGGAAGCAATGACGATACGCCGTTCATCAGAAAGCTTTGTCACAGCCTTCATAGGCCACACTCGGTAGGACATTAAGTACACGCACGGTTATAAGTATATAAGGAGATTGCCTTGGCAGAACCTATTTGCGTACCGCAACCAAGGCGTCGCTGGTTGATAATATCAATCAAGAGCCGTATTCAGAGGAGCTTTCTTCAGCCCGCCTGCATAATGTGATTGAAAATTAGGATCGGGGAGGAAGGAGACCAGCGAATTGGAATTCTCACCTCCGCGTACCAGAGACCATCACTTCACTGACCAAGCGATAACGGAGGTACGACCACTGTACGACCTCATCCCCGCGTTCATTACGCGACCCTCCAATTGGCGAGTGATAGCTGGACAGGTTCAATGCCAGATACTATATGCCATGAGTCGGGATGAGCCTCGCGCACAGAGTAGTAGGGTGCACGTGCTAGGATGCCGGATGTGCGCCAGTCGACCAGACTTGAATCCTGTGTGGCTGAGGAGCATCCAAGTGGAGAGTAAAAAGCAGGCAGGGCCATCAGCCTGGAGCCGGGCCCCCATGGCTTGTTCGAGGGGTTTGCCAGTGTTCGTCGACCGACGACAACGACTCGTCTTCGAAGGTCGTCATTCAAGCGCTGGAGGCGCTGCCCATGTGATCACGACCGAAGGGCTCAGCGCTTAGGGCCAACGTCCAGATGGCAGACGTCCATTGCCAACGCTGACTCGGAGGGTCGCCGAATTGTGACTTCCGGACGCGATGAATCTCAAGGAACGAGGGCGGCATATCCGAACACTCGCGTTAAGTAGCAATTGAACGTTTAGTACTGATTGAATGCACAACACGTTTCTGGACATTGACAGAGTTCGACTGGGATCATGTTCTTACGAACGCCGTGCATCGCAGCTGCACATGTCTCCTTTATTGTACACTACACGTTACAGTACGCCATGCGCTGCCATACAGTCAATGCTGCCAATAGTTTTTGCCTCGATTGCACGTCCTTCTCTCTACGCTTCGATTATCATACATGCCTCTGACGTACGGGCCAGAGGTGAACTTACCAAAACAGTCAGCGATCCGGAGCCGCCGGCGGCGTCCATGCAAACGGGCGCCTCAGAGTCTCACGCTTCCTGTCACGAACTAAGACTTGGAACGCATCCTCGACTCCGGCTTCGCACGCGCATCTTGCGTGCAACGACTACAGACATGTCTCCGCAATTGGGATACGGCACGCCGTGCCTCTATCATGAAAGCGAGAGCGGCGGTACTCGTATTTACATGGTTTGATTCCACAACATATGCTCTGAGAGTAGCGCTTCCGCAAGTATTGCCTGGACACCTGCTGGACACGTTCGCCGGCGTCATTATCAAGAGCCTTTGTTACGTCGCATTATATAGCGTCCCGCGTATCGACAGACTAGTGCTGCCGCTTTGAGACGCTGTAATTGCAACAGAAACTATCACCTTTGTCACAACTCGTCAAGCATGGCTGATTCCTCTACCGTGCTCATACTCATCTTCCTCGCAACCGTAGGCTGCTATGCACTTGGTGGTCGGTATTTTCACTCGCGCAAGCTACCCCCGGGACCGCGTCCTCTGCCGCTTTTGGGCAATGCTCACCAGATGCCACTCGAATACCCTGAGAAGACCTTCGCTGAGTGGCGTTCTCATTACGGTGAGCCTCCCTGAAGTTACTGATCTCATGCATTTGTTCACCAAATATAGGCGACGTCATCTTTGTGAAGGTGTTCCATCGACCGGTGCTCATTCTCAACTCAGCCCAAGCGGTGCATGACCTAATGGACAAGCGAAGTATGAAGTACTCAGGCAAGCCTCCATCTGTCCTGCTATCTGAGCTGTAGGCAGTCATCCCGCTGCGTTTGCTTCACTGGTCTGATGTATCCTCTAACGTAGATCAGGATGGGGAGATGTGCTTGCGGTGTGTCAGATGGGCGAGCGGTTCCGCAAACAACGCAGATGGCTCCATTCTGTTCTGTCCAACGAAACAGCTCTTGACAAGTTCCGCCCCGTCCAACGAAGAGAAGTGAACGTGCTGCTCAATTCTCTACTACGCAAGCCGGACGACTACGCGGAACACTTACATCGGCACGCGATCATACTAGTCTTGGATTGCTTGTGCGATACTGACATTTGGTTCAGAATGACAGCGTCGCTGATGATGGAGTCGACCTACGGACATACAGTGACTTCAGACGAAGATGAGTATCTGCATTACGCTGAGGCTGCGTTGAAGGGCACTACAGAAGTCGCCTCTCCTGGCGCGGCTATCGTTGACTTCCTACCATTCCGTGCGTCTTCTTGTATTGCCTCCGCTCACCTGACCGAAGGTGCGGCTTGTGCAGTCCGCCATATACCCGCGTGGATGCCCGGTGCAGGATTCAAGCGCGAGTCTGCCAAGGTCAAGTTATCGATTGAAGAAGCACACGTCAAGCCATACGAAATGGTGGAGAGGATGATGGTATGTTTCTGTGCGTGTGTGAGATTCTGAAGATAATGACACTGGTTCTATCGCGATTTAGGCCGCCGGTGGAGACAAGCCTTCCCTCATGCGAAATCTCATAGAAGATTACGCGAGCAAGGGGACATTAAATGCCGAGCGCCGCGACATCATGAGCGTAGGCGCTGTGAGCTACATTGGTACGTTTCATTCACTGTCACACTGGGCACCCTCAGCAGTAGCTTACCACTGTGAGATAGCTGGCGTTGACAGTAGAAGTTCTTCCAGCTTTCATAAGCTACTCAGCTAATTCTGGTCCTTGTATCATTGCTTACAGACCAAAACGGTCTTGCTGAACTTTATCCTGTGCGCCGTTCTATTCCCGGAGGCATACGCCGCGGCGCAGAATGAGATCGATCGTGTCATAGGCAACACTCGGCTGCCGGACCTCACAGACAGGCAGTCTCTCCCTAATGTCGAGTGCTTTCTGCAGGAAGTGTATCGGTGCGATCCTCGAAAACACAATTGTAAGCCACGTCTGACTCTCTCTAGATGGCATTGTCCCGTATCTTTAGGGGTCCCGCACGCGTTAAGCGAAGATGATGAGTACCGTGGATGGTATATTCCGAAGGGATGCATGGTCATTGCCAATCTTTGGTTTGGACATTGATTACATTATAACAAGGCCCTATTGAAGTCTCACATATTGCTCTAGGCTCATGACACTCGATATGGATCTGTACCCGGACCCTGAGACATTTCGGCCAGAACGTTTTCGGGGCCTGTCCGCTGAAGCTGCGGAGCAACTAGACCCACGTAACATCGTTTTTGGCCATGGAAGACGGTACGCCGTTCCACTTTAGGCGTAACAATGTCGCTGAGGAGCGACGCACCGTTCTCCGGCCGTCCATTACGTAGTATCTGCCCGGTCGTCGCTTTGCCGATGTCAGCATCTGGCTAGCTATGGCCAACATCATCGCGGCGTTTGACATTCAAAAACTGCGAGACGAGGACGGAAACGAGGTGACTCCTCCGCTATCGTTCGTGCCTGGCTCAGTTAGGTAAATATTCTCCTGTGCAACCTCTATATCCGTTACTGACGGGCGCTCAGCCATCCCCGCACATTCAAGTGTTCAATTATCCCGCGTAAGCAGGCAGTAGAGCTGTTGGTTAACATTCGCCCTTGATTAGCATCAGGAAGGGCGTGTTCCTGAGTCGTGGAGTATCGAAGGTACCCTGAAACGTTCGGTCAGATAACCTTGTCTGCCGATGCGGATATGCCGCTTTCAATCGAGTACGGATGTCCGGCAGTCCTAAGGATGTTAGGATGAGGAATGCATTATCGTTACGTTGCGTGACACGTTTGTGGCTATGACTCGCTCGTCATACAGGTATATTCTCACCTATACATGCGATGCGAATCGCCGATATGGCGCCTGACTTAACGTAGAGCGTGACAAAAAGGTGAGTATATGGCGTTTCCGTTCAGTTGTGGGGCGTGCTGACGATAGTCGTGCGTCTGTGCAGGCCCCATCTTTGGACGATCCGCCCAGTTGGTCTTCAAGTTCCCGATTCTAGAGCCATTGTCAGGGTCGATATAAGGTTTAATAGATAGAAGTCGGATGATATCCCGTAAGCTCACTTTGAATCTATTCGCGTCATACTGACACTCGCGATAGCTGTGCGGGGAGGTGACCTTAGGTACTATGGACACTTCCCATGTACTGCCCGCGCAATATGTCAGCTGGGTTCTAGATATATTTCAGGAATAGCCCATACCACAGGCGACTGGTGATGCAAAGCCATCATTTACAACGCGCATGACAGATAGCTGTTCTAGGGACGGAAGACTCACAGCAAACGATGAACATGGTGTCAGAGGTGCTGCAGGCGCTATATGCAGGCAAGATACTGTCCGTTCCTTGACATAGGTGCACTTCTCTAATGTCCCATATACGTAGCGGGTACTGACACGGTAGATAAAATCCATCGAAGCCCGCAGTTAAAATGTTAACAATCTGTAGTCGCTGACGAGCATGCTCGTGTTTATACTCCTGATGGTACAGCATCACGAGATTTTCAATAAGGTGCAAGAAGAGATGACTCGAGTCGTCGGCGAAGCAAGACTGCCAAACTTCGAGGATTGAGTAGTACTACCCTACCTCGAATGCGTTATCAGAGAGGTATATAGGTACAGAAGGGTTTCTTACCAGACGATGAGGCTGCCTTGTTGAAGGTGTTCATGTAGGTGGTGCCCTTCACTTCCTACTTGTACGGCACATCACTATCATGCATTCAGTTCTATATCAAATTTCCTCGGCAGGCCATGGAAGACGATGTCTACCGTGGATACTACATACCCAAAGGTTCACTCGTAATGGCAAATATCTGGTCCTGTTGTTCCATCTGTTTGTTGCGTCTTCCTGATGGCCTATAGGGCGATGTTCCGGGATCCTGATGTGTACCCTGACCCGGATGTTTCCAAGCCAGAGCGGTTTCTAGAGATCAATGATGATGTGGACTTTGACCTCAAAGATCCGAAGAAAATCATCTTTGGGTTCGGACGCCGGTAGGTCAGATTGTCGTAAACGTTGCTTTATATTAACAATTCAACTGCCCAGAACGATACTTCGCTGACGACATGATATGGCTCGCTGCAGCGAGCATTGTAGCTACTATGGACATTCGCAAGGCACGAAACGCATGTGGGGAGGAAATCACGCCGATGCCCAAGACACCGCGGGCAAATCAACTTGTTCGGACTCCGAAAATCCATAGAACACTCAGGCTGGTGGAGAACCTTGACGGAGCATGTTCGGAGTTCAAATATTCCTATCATATGCAAAATTATCCAAGGATCTACGACGCGTGCTCAGACAACGAAGCATTCTCTTAGCATGTTCGGTCAAAATTCCCGAAAAGCTTGAATTCTCCGGTGCAGATTCAACCTTTTCGGGGCTGTATTTGGCCCCTGAACGTGGCCACTAAAGGTTCTCCACCGCTTGCTTTGTTCTTAGGATGTTCGGAGTCCATACAAACTGATTTGCCCGCGGTGAGATCATCTCTGGGGTGGTAATGTAAGTCAATTCGAGCTCGTCAGCGTTTCTCCGCACTAATACAATACTGAGACGTCCTGAGCCCTTTGTCTGCAACATTTGCCTTCGGTCTGAAAAAAGCTTCCAGTTGATTATGGACAGTAGTACAGAAACTTGATCGGGCTTGTCGACACCTCTTTACACTAGTATTTCATCGCTATTCGAAGCAATAACGAAGCGTCCTCATTGCTAGGATTTCAGCACTAGAGAAAGACGTTGAAGTTGCGACGTCACTGCGTTGTCAGTTGAGAAGACCCCGTTGATAGAAGACCCGTTCCTCCGGTCCCGGAGTGCCTGATCCTACAGTCGCCGTCTTCCACTGGCACTGACGGCAGGGCATTCGGCATGCAGAGGGTAGATTGACGTGAGTAGTATCGAACCCTATCCGCATCCTCGCTTCCGCTCATCTGAATAAATAGCGTGTCGACTCCCCACACAGAACTCATACTTCACCCCTTTATACTGATCTACAACGGTCAGTTCAATGGCTGTTACTACTGCATGCGCAGTTGCAACGCTTGCCCTGTGTATCTTATGCTCAATATACCTCCGAAGGTCGAAACGTAATGACCTGCCTCCCGGACCACCACGTCTGCCCATCCTCGGGAATGTTCATCAACTTCCACTGCGAGACCAGCATAAGACTTTTAGGGAGTGGGCCTCTAGTTATGGTGCGTCCACCGACCCATGTGTGCCACTGTTCGACTTGCGCCTTGGCTGACACTGGCTGCGACATCAGGGGACATCGTGTATACTGAATTTCTAACGAAACCGGTCATCATTGTCAGCTCCGCGAAGGTCGCCTATGATCTGATGGAGAAGCGTGGGGTAAAGTACTCCAGTCGACCGCGTTTCGTGCGCATTGTCGAGATGTGAGTGATAGCACCCCATGATGATCACTCATACTTACTCATAGGCATTCATCTATAGGATAGATTGGTCAAGAAATGTTGCGTTTCGGAAAAATGACGACACGTGGCGTCGTCATAGAAAGTGGTATCAACAAGCATTCATTGCAAGATCTGCTGTGAATGGGTATCAACCACTGCAGCTCCGTGAAGTACGCCGTTTATTGCACGATCTGCTCCAGAATCCCTCCGACTTCACCGCAGGATTTAAACGGTATGTGATGGATACAATTTCTGAGGAAGCACGCACATACTTACTGATGCGACCCGATTGACTACTAGCTACATTGCATCGTTGGTATTCGAGATTGGTTATGGACGTACAACCGCTTCCCTTGACGGCGACGATTTCATTCGGCTGGTAGATCCTGGAATAGCAGAGGTTCTGTCTGGAAGTAGCTCTGGAACGGCACCAGTAGACCTCTTTCCCATATGTAAATGAATATTCCTTCCCATTTCACGCCACCTGACTGATTGGTATCCAGTGAAGTATGTACCCACGTGGATGCCTGGCGCGGAATTCAGGCGACGTATTGTCTCCGCTGGGAAAGCCATAGCGGCAACGGAAGACATTCCTTATAACATGGTACAGAACGATATGGTACGTCCCTCACCAGCTATTGGCATATGTGAAAGTCAACATATTTTCGCAGACAACCGATGTGGCACAACCGTCATTTGCAAGCAATTTGATACAAGAGTGCTCGCGGAAGGGGGCTTTCACAGAGAAAGACGAAAGCGATGTCAAGGGCGCTATGGGTACTCTTTATATTGGTGAGGCCCCCAGTCCTGTTCGACTGAGTTTTACGATAACTGATCGACGACACTCAAACATCATTCAGCCAGTACTGATACGGTATTGATATGCATCACTTCGATACCCTTTGAATGTGAAATGCTGATGTGTTTCAGAGTGTGGCAGCTATCATTGCATTTGTACTTGCAATGGTGCAAAATCCGGGGATTTACAAGAAGGCACAGGAGGAGATGGCTAGCGTAGTAGGCGATACCAAATTACCAGATTTCGAGGATAGGGAATCACTTCCCTATTTGGAAAACATCATTCGAGAGGTATATCGGTGCGTGAGCATTCATTATCTCGCAAGAAATGTTGTCACGTTGATACTCGTGTTGCAGGTGGTGTCCACCAGTCCCTACTGGTACATATCGTAGTAAACAGATCGAGCCACCAGTCGTTGACCAATCTACACATAGCTGTCCCGCATCAATCTGACGATGATGATATTTACCGCGACTTCTACATCCCGAAAGGATCGATGATCATCCCAAATATATGGTATGTACTGACCTGCACATGTGCCCTTGTTTCCCCTCTGACGTACCATAGGGCAATGTTCCGCGACTCCGAGGTATATCCAGACCCAGAGGCCTTCAAGCCTGAGCGATATCTCAGCATGAATCTCAACGAGGATTTCGACTTACGAGACCCAAGGAGGATTGTGTTCGGCTTCGGGCGGAGGTATCTCCATATTGCTTCTCCCCAGCGACACAACTAGGCTCAATTTCAAATAGGATCTGTCCCGGGAGGTTTTTCGCCGACAACAACGTATGGCTTGCGGCGGCTAGCATCGTGGCAACTATGGATATCAGCAAGGCGCGGGATGAACAAGGCAATGAGATCATGCCGGCACCAAAGTGGCTCAGTGGGCTCTCAGTGTATGTAAAACCTCTGCTTGTTCTTTCGCCTCAGTGACACTGATTCTTTCTTCAGTCATCTCGAACCATTCGCATGCGACATCCGTCCCCGATCCGAGAAGAGTCAACAGTTAATCGTTGACAGTATCATGAATGACTGAGATAGCTGTGTAGCCTCAAACGCTGTCAACGAGATTTTGTCATGTATAACAGGTGTATTGCTTCTTGGCAGCAACACGATTCTGATTGCGCGTCTCTATGAAAGGAAGACATCATATACTTTACAGGATAAGGACTCATGATGGGTGTCACCTCAGCAGGGTAGCACTAGTCAATCGATGTACCTTTACTATCCTCGAATTTACCTTCCGCATGTAGACCATATACCAATTCGACGACCTTCTGCGTTCGCGGCCGGAGACTGCATGCGAACTCTCTAGGATGGCTATACAATCTTGTGAGTCACCGGTCGACAAGTATCAGACTCTGAGAACACAAACCTTACAGCACCTGGCATGAACTCTGTGACAGGTATGATCTCATTCCCGTTGGCATCGCGAGCTCTCTCGAAGTCAAAAGTTGCGAGCATACAAGCTATTGCGAGCCATATGGAAGAATCAGCGAGCTGACGACCCGGACATATCCTGCGTCTGATATTAGCGAGCATAATACATGTCGGGAAGGTGCTCCTACTTACCGTCTGCCAAAGCCGAATATGATTTTGCGAGGGTCGGTGGCATCTAGCGTGCTGGAATCCATCCCAAGATGGCGCTCCGGCCAGTACCTGTCGGGCTCGGCGTAGATAGTAGGATTCCGTGCCATGTGCCTGTCACCATGATGATCAGCAGTATTGTACGAGTGTTCATGAATCATCTGACCAAAGATTTGCGATTACAATTGACTTTCCTGGGATGCGGAAGCCACGGTAGTGGTCTTCACGAGTCACTTGATGCGGAATCCCTGTGCGATATATACATGTTAACTGACACTCGTATTAGCAGATCCAAGGATGAAAGGAGATACCGATGGGCAGAGGTACATTCCACCTTCCCAGCATAGTTTCAGTGGAAGGTTTCGGATAGCTTCACGGTTTAACTTACCTGAAGGTTTCCCGGAGAACGCACTCGACGTACGGCAATGAATCCCTATCTGCGAAGGTTGGAAGCCGTGCACTGCCTATGACCCTGTCAATCTCCGCCTGCGCCTTCCGGCATACTTCAGGATGGACGACCATTGCAAGTACGAAAGTCACCACGGTTGTAGCAGACTGAGGGAGCTCAGGTCGCGCAACGAGACAGTGATGTCAAGGCTCACTGTGTCAGTTCCAGCTGATAGACATGATAATCAGACCTCTGAAGGGCCGCTCGCACATAGCAAATTGTGCCTTACCTGCGTATAACACACTGGCCAGTCCCTTCATCGCTCGTTCGTCCCCTGGGGTAGGACTACCCTGCTCCATCGTCTCCTCTAACAGTGTAGTGAGGAAGGATGGTCCTGCCGTGCCATCAGCCTGCCGCGGCGTGTAAGAATGCCTACGTTTTAAGATACATGCTTGCGGTGTGCTCACCAACGCCTGCTTCGTGCCCTCGTACGGAACGTTCATCACATCTTGAATTAAACCCCTCACTTCTAGCGCTTTACGCTTCCATGAAGTTGCCGGAAACCATGTGGGCATATAGCGCACTATAACTCGACGGATTAGTAACTAGATGCGGATGATGGGTTATAACTCACAGATTGGTATGAGGTCCACAAAACTAGCAGAGGGAGCCCCTGCCTCAGTCAATTGTGCGAAGGCCTGTCCAGCATGCTGGACGAATGAATCGTCGCGCGCGGTGATCGTACGCCCATAAGCTATCTCAAGCATGATACCACCCTCGTACCTTCGCCGTCTGAGCGGCATGATAATAACGACAGCAGCGGCTGTTCTCACCGCCGAATATGCGATGCAAATGCTTCAGGCGCCTGCAAAATCTTGCTAAGCATGCTGACTACCTCCCGTTGTTGAATGGGACGATAACTATCGAGTTTTGCCTTGTCCAGAAATGCTGCTTGAATCCACCGTCGCTGACGGCGCCACTCATCGCCGTACGGGAGTAGCGGCATGTTGGGAGAGAAGGCCATGCTGTCGGAGGGGATCATTGCCACGAATAAGTCATCCTATGTATATAACTCACAGCTCATGGATCAGAATGGACCGAGGCCTGTCGGAGTAGATCGCACTACGCTTGTCCAAGAGGTCTTGGGCTGCTGCCAGCGAGCTAAGCACAACGACCTCTCGTCCCAACACCGACATGTATACAACATCGCCTACGGTTTTTCAATTCTGGATCACAGTAAGGAATGATAAGACATACCGTACAGCTGAGACCATTCACTGAACGTGTAGTGAAGGTAATCGAGAGAAAGTTGAAGTGCGTTTCCTAGCAGTGGTAGTGGCCATGGCCCGGGGGGTAGTGACTGTGACATTACGCCGGATATGCAAGCAAAGCTGACAGCGACCGCTAGCACCAGACATATAAGTATTGATCCTGATTCCATATCCGAGGAGAGTGAGTCACTTTCACGGATCCCTCAGCACGTCTCGCAGTGGTATTTATGTCTGCTCGATCGAGCGCTCTAGCATGTGGATACTTCGCACAGGGATGGGTTATGCGTGCATTCTTCAAATTTAATCTCACTTGGAGGGACACCAACACATGTTACGGGCGCCCAAGCGTCGATACAGGTGATTTCACTAATTGCATTGAGGGCACGGAATAGCTGATAGACAAATTTAGAAAGAAGATGGTGGAGTACACACATTCGAATGTCCTGTGCAATAGGACTTCTGTGTCATGAGGCACAGATTTCTGTAACACCGTATGTCAGCTGTGAGGGGGCACCGGGCTTAATAGTCGAAAAGATGGTGCGGCATGCTCCACTGAAGAAGGTACAGACCTGAAAATACCCTATGCGTTACATGACATACTCAAGGTAGGTGTCTTAGGACACGTTGCTCGACACGATACGTAGCATGAGCATCCTCTTCTTTACTGACACAATACGGCAAATCGTATACGCTTCTGATCGCGGCCGCTGTCCTAGACCGAGGACATGTATGGACATGTGGGGAAGGTGACACGGCACTTAGCAGCATCGGTAGATGCCGTGTATAAAGGCACCAGGGAACAGATTGTACAGCAGTCTAGAAAGGAAGATGCAGAATAACTTTGGCTTCGTTTGGCGACACTCGAAAGCCATTGGTTGCGGGGGCGCAGTGAGCACGACTTACTGGCACGAGTCAGGCTATCGATGTGAATCACCTCGGCCTCGGAGACCGTATATACATATGTCCCAACTTTCTTTTGAGGATTATTTTGCATTGGAAATGTTTGGCTTATCCAACAATGCTATCCAATGCCGCGGCGGCCATTTCGGCCATTTCAATGCCATTGCAACGACAAAGTAATCTCGTGAGCGTGTTTATTTTAGCATTGCATTACATTGTGATTGACAGGCGCTTGTCGGATTTTGCATCAAAATGTCATTAATATTGCTATTCCCGGGCATTGAAAACTGGGAAAGAAAGTTGCGACATTATTAGGCAGCGGGAGACAAGCGGGAGACAAGCGGGAGACTGTCGCGCTGTCTCTGTCGCCGAACAGAGGCTAAATTGCCAGCAGATACATTGCATGCAGATATGAGTGAACAGTCATCAGTAAGTCAATAGTCATCATTTAATCGCGGAGAATCTCCGCGATTGTAAGAGTAACTTAACGCTTACCGTTCGTCGCTAGGATTGTACTCAGGCCATCAACCCGACTCTGGCTGCCAACTAAGTATGTGCATACTCATCTGTCCCCCCTGCAAAAAATACTAGTACTCGCATACTGCACGCTGTCACGGACACGACTGGCACTGCGGGTGATTGCCTTTCCGTTAGTGTCATGTGGCGTCGCACATACTGGTAAGTAACTGCACATGATGTTCGATGAAAACGTGAGCAGACGCCCAGTGGTCTGCGATATTCATCGTCAGTCTGATAAGACATAAAATTGATCTTGACAGAACTCTGAGTAAGGTTACTGTCCAGCGTTTGTCGATGTGTGATATCACGACGAGTTATGAGCTGATTTCGCAGTACTGAATAATGCTAGCAAACAAGGCCCAATTCAAGAACAACAGCGGCGCATGAATATTACAAAGACTACAGAACGGCAGTAATCAGGTCAGACCAAGCCGGTGCTGTCCAACCCACTCTGATCTGAGGAAGGAGATTGATATACATCGTCGTTACGGCGCAGAACCGCTACCGGGTGGGTATATCACCTGTGGCTCATATTGTAATTGCTACGCTCCTCGCCCGAGTCTCAATATGAGGCCAAGGGTATGCCAGCACTGATAAGTAGTATGCCGTGCGCTTTGGGATGGCATGAGGCCATCTAGGTGGCTATTTTGCGATGTCACGTCATATTGCTCTCAGTCCCTGCAAAGGCTAGCTGCATTCCGCCACCGCGGTCGGATTGCGCATTTGAAAGGCTTTGGGTGACTTGGGAGACATATCAATGTGGACATTCAGTCATCGTCTCGAAATTGACGAATGCATACCTTATGACGCCAGACGCGAAAGCGGCCTTAGGTGTGATCTCGTTCCCTACCATATCACGCGCTTTGCAAATATCGAACACTGAGAGTATGGTTACAATTGCTAACCACAGGATCTGGTCGGCGAGGTGGCGCCCAGGACATATTCTGTTTGCAAGGGCTGTCCACTTCGAATTCGCACGAACTGGACATATAATTGGGGACATACCGTCTACCAAAGCCGAAAACCAGCTTGCGAGGATTCTGGGCCTCCGCTACGGATGGGTCCATCTCCTGGAAGCGTTCAGGGCGGAAAGTATCTGGGTCAGGGTACCATTCTGGATTCCGCAGCATACACCTGAAAGGATCGTTAGCGAGCGTACTATGGGCCGTATGCTGAGACGTGCCATATGTTTGGGACAACCGTGGATCCTCCAGGGATGTGTAAATGGCGGTACTCGTCGTCTGTCATGAGGCGATGAGGAACACCTGTTGGAAGTCAGCAGCTATTGAACGCGGCTCAAGTACGGTAACGCACCGAGGTAGAGTGGGGGATTCCAACTGTCCACCTGATCAGAACAGTATCTAATGTTATCAGAACCAGAACCCACCGATAGAGCTCGGACAAGACGCACTCGAGGTACGGCAACGAGCCTCGGTCTTCGAAATCAGGTAGGCGTGCATTGCCTACGACTCGGTCGATCTCATCCTGCGCTGTTTTCGCGACTTGCGGATGCAGTGTCATCGCGAGAAAAAGGCTCGTGAGTACTGTACTTGTCTGTCTCGGCTCCAGTCAGCAGATATTTTCACGAGCAGAGGAAGGAACATGCACCGTGTCCGTACCGCCTGCATCGCAACATTGAGATTGATCATCCGCACAGCTGACTGTGGAGGCGCACCTGTATATAGGACTATCGCTGCACCCTTCAGGTGTTCTTCGTGTTGAGGTGTTAGGTCCCCATCCGCGGCCATGCTCTTGAGCAAGGAAGACAGGAATGACACTTCGGCGTTTCCGCAAGACTACATCGTGTTGAGCATCTCATCCAGATAGTGATTGAATCATCGACTGACCATGGTAGCTTTCACCTGCTCGTACGGGCGATTATACATCTCGTGCATCATGCCACGAATGCGCGCGGCTCTTCGCTTGAAACCGCCCCCCGGAAACCACGAAGGTATATACTGGACTGTATACTTGTCAAACATGTGGCGCAGTGCCAGACGAACAGAAAACTTACTTGCCGGAAAGAAGTCTACTAGCGTCCCCGCTATGCTACCTGCGTCCATCGCCTCGCGGACGACGGTGTCTGCCAGCATAATCAGCTCGTCATCCACAGACGTAGCCGCGGGCCCGTATGCGATATCCAGCATCAAACAACCCGCGAACCTAACACGGCCTACATAAGCGTCAAAAAGCTGCATGAACACGCGAAGGCCCGCCTTTTGATATGCAGCGCAAATTCGTCCGGCGAATCGATTAATGCCAAAATGAGTTGATTCGTCTCTCTGCGGAGAAGAGGCTCGTATTGCATGAGGCTACCCTTCTCCATCAACCCAGCATGCAACCACACGCGGTGTTGCCGCCACCAAGGGCCGTATGGCATGAGGGCCGGGTTCGGATTCCAATCGAACCTGCAACGCAGCTGGAGCGGTGAGTATAGTGCGTAAGTCATGTACATACGGACATGTCAACGAAGAGAATGAAGTGTGGTCGGTCTGAGTATATCGCGCTTCGCCTGTCTAGAAGGTCGCGTGCGGCTTCAACAGAGTTCAGCACGAGTGTCGGTCTGTTGAAGATGTGCAAGTAGATGACGTCTCCTACGAGATTCGCGTTCATTGCGGATCGCGTTATATGCATCGACTGCATTGACTCACCGTAGCGTTTTGCCCACTCTCTAAACGTCGTGTGCTGGCTATCCAGCCCGACCTGATGCGCGTTTCCGAACAGAGGGATTCGCCTCGGGCCTGGCAGCATGTACGCGGCGTGCTGCGCGTCAATCCACCACTGCTTCAGCAACCAATACACGACGCTGATCGCAGTCCCAAGAATCACAGTAGCACACAGGTCGACCATAACGGACATCGCAGAGTTGGATGCGCACGCAATTCCTCGTCTCGTAACCTAGTGACACTTTATATCGCAGCCACCGGGAACCCTCAGCTACTAGTGGGCGCTAAAGGGCGTCCTCATGGCAGCAGTGATCTCGACATCGACGTGTTTGTACCATTGGACCCTATCGTATGGAGCATTCGTGATGCGCCCCGCTTTCGCGCCCTGCCTGTCTGATGGTCCGGGAGCGAGAATGAATTGGGGTTCCCAGGCGCAGGGACCATTGATTCTCGAGAGGCTTGGCACCCAGGTAGGCTATGCATTGCGTTTTGGGTAGTGCCGTAGCCCATATGTTCCAATCGTTCGCCGGACGCAGCATATACCTTCCATGTGCTCCTAATCGCTACCTGTTACCGAGCACATTCCTGATACCAGCGGAGGTGTCTGAAAGAAGTACACATACCACTTGCTCTCCCAAGATTCACCATGCTTGCGAGATTCAGTCTGTGGACAAAGAGCTTCGGGGACAACCCGACACTCTGAAATAAAGTCTTGAGATCCTGGAATGAATGCTACGAGCCTACGACACAGTAGATCTGGCAGGCTGGTTCCAGGAGACCACGGCTATGACAGAGGCGATTGAATGTCATCATGTTCAGTCTGTACAGGATTTGCATGGCCGACATGAGCATTCAAGTCAATGATTAAAAAAGCGGTGGTAAAGCCTGAGATGGAGCATTGTGCTCAACGCCACATCACCGACGACCATTGCAGCCGTACGCGTGGTAACAACGCCACAGGCGCGTTGTGCACGTGCGCAAGATTTCAAGTCGCGTCGAGACTGTGACGGTCGAGCTCACGCGCCTAGGCCTGACAGTCACCTTAAGCTTGGTACATCCTTGACTTCTTTTTGACCAAAAAGCAGCGGCATCGAAATTTACAGGCGTAACCTGTACACGGCTGGAATTGATACTGATGCGGGGTACTTGCATTGTCTGACAACGTTGAACATTCAGCGCTCAGCATTTCACTGGCAATCTCCGTTCAACCTCGGAATCATCGACACTGAGGTTAGCCCTGAGTCATACGCGTGCCGTGAGCTTCAATAAAAAGTGGCAACAAGAAAAATAGCAGTAATCATTTCTTTCTCTCTGCTTCCGATCGACGCGCGCTGAACTACATGGTTTGTGTAGACTTTTTCACGATACACGAAGTCAAAGATGCGATACGAATGCACACTTTCTTGCTACTATATAATTTGACTTTACTTGCACGGCCAAGGCAGACTGAAACGTGAACACGGCACTCACATCGTAGGCGCAGCGCGACACGACCAGCGGGCTGGAGAGCATCCGAGAGCACCTCTACCGTTCGACCCCGAAACCTCAGCATTCATCGCGCGACTCATCGATCACATGTGCGAGGAGGTACGTGTTTATTCTTCGTTGCTGTTCTGACGCGGGCGTATCCCGACCTTTAGAGGGAAGCACATGTCTTGTGCGGCCAGAGATGACACAGCTACTAGTGCTAGTGAGTTTTGAGCCGAGGCGGTGCTTTTACCATGTCATAGTGTTTGTGGATCATGATGAATCGCGTGTCCACCACTACGCAAGACACCGCAAGTTATATGGTCGGTTCGTGAGATCCAGCTCCACTACTCACCACCAACCGTGTCGACAGAAGCGTTCGCTTGACCACGAGGGTAGCGGGATCCTGTAATCCCGCTGAACCGGCCGAACCTTAATGGAGTCCATCAAACTATCTTGGACAGGTGTGAGAGACGCCGTTTGGGTGCACTCATTATGCACGGCTCTCAATAGGTACGCACGCAGTTCGTGGCTCCACGGCTCGCCATGTCGCTCATAGAAGTCCGTCCGAGTCACAGTGCAGCTCGAGCTACGCTCCTCCGGGTCGCAACATGCTATTCTCAATGTTAACGGTCTTCCCAGCCCTCGCTTTGCTTTTCCTAACGACAATTGCTATCTTGTATACTGTGCGCTTGTTATGTCTCCAAACCGCAAAAGACACTTGCTTGCCTCCAGGGTCCAAGCGCATTCCTATTATTGAGGACCTTCACCAGCTCCCACCGATTGACCAGCACATTATCTTTATGGAGTGGGCGATGCAGTATGGTACATGCCGATACTTTTCCCTTCATAAAGCTTCCGAGATCGCTGATGCTAGGACCGATTATGGGCGATATAGTATATGCAGAATTCTTTGGCAAGCCCACGGTTATACTTAAGTAGCACTGCGAAGGCCGTGTTTGACCTACTTGAGAAGCGCAGCGCAAAGTACTCGAATCGACCCCATCAACAGTATTTTCACGAGCTGTACGTGTTCTTGGAAATAACAGAAGAAGATGCAACTGACCAATCGCTCACCGCGAAGCATTGATTGAACGGGAAATGTCGCCCTTGCTCCATACGACATGACGTGGCGGCGCTGGAGGAAATAGTTCCAGCGAAGCTTCATCGCACGTTCGGCCGCGAACAGTTATCACCCGATACAACGCCGCGAAGTGTGGAGGTTACTGCGCAGTATTGTGCACAAGCCAGAAGACTTCCTCTTTCAACTGAAACTGTATTGCGATTGGTCCCTAGAGCTTCTCGGAGCCGGTCCGCTGACCCTTGAATGCAACAGATATACTGCGGCAATCGTGTTCGAGATCAGCTATGGACGCACTGTCACATCGCTGGACGACAGCTTCCTTGCGGTAATGGAAGACGGGATGAGAAGATGTCTCACTGGGAGCGGTATCATGTCGGCTTTGGTAGAGTTTTTTCCCGTGTGTACGTACTCGATGAGCACGTACTATTGCAATTCTCAGTCATACTTTCTAGTAGAATACGCCCCTGCATGGCTGCCTGGGACGCATTGGAAGTATTCAGTCAAGGTGACTCGGAAAGCTGTTGCCGCTTTGGAAGACGTACCCTTCCATGCCGTCAAGACTGATGTGGTACGTGCTGACCACTACGAGCATGTTGCGACTTCGCTGTCTGTATCCCTGCTAACAGGCGGCAGGTGTTGCAAGACCCTCATTCACGATATCTCTGATTGAACAGTGCTCGAGCAGAGGAACACTCAAGTATAAGGACGAGCGTGATATTAAGGGTGCTGCAGGGACTTTATACATTGGTGAGACTCTCTGAATGCTTGCAGCGGCAACATTCTGATGGATTCATCCCATAGCGGAGACTGATACGGTGACTTAAGAGTGATGTAAGACATAGAATGGCTTGCTGATATGATTTAGTCATTGACAAGCATGATTACTTTCGTGGTCGTGATGGTCCAACATCCAGAGATCCTCAAGAAGGCTCAATATGAGATGAATCGAGTTGTAGGTGGTACGAGGCTCCCAGACTTCGAGGATAGAGCGTCGCTTCCCTATCTGGAATGTATTGTCAGGGAGTTGTACCGGTACGACATGCCCTTATTACCGGAAAATATCGCACCGCTTATATAAATATGGTGTCCACCAGTTACAATGTGTACGAGATTTCAACGTTCAACGATGAGATAGTGTGCTCCAATCACTTACCCCACCCATCACCCAGCGGTTCCACGTCAAGCGGAAGAAGATGTCTACCGCGGTTATTACATACCCAAGGGCTCGACAATAGTTACAAACCTATGGTTGGTGCAAGTTCGTAATCGTGTGTAACTTCCTTGACACTGACATGCACGGCAGGGCGATATTTCGATATTCTGACACATATCCAGACCCGGACGTCTTCAAGCCGACTTCTCGATATGAGTGGGGATGTAAAGTTTGATTTCAAAGATCCCAAGAAGATTGTCTTCGGATCCGGTCGGAGGTGTGGCTACATTAGTATCCAGGCTACTGTGCCATACGCTGAGTGCGGAACAAAATATGCCTCGGGCGGTACTTCGCCGATGGCAACGTATGGCTTGCGGCGGCAAGTATCGTAGCAAGTATGGACGTCCGCAAGGCATGGGATGAAAGCAATGAGGAAATCACGTCAATGCCGAAGTTTCTCTCTGGGAACGTCATGTAAGTCTCATCGTGTGTCATTATTTTGCGACGATGGCAGTGACGAAGCCCCGTTCATGCGTTCTGAACCTTTCGTCTGTGAGATCCACCCTCGGTCCGAAGACAGTCTGCGGTTGATACTTGATAGTGATGAGGAGCTCTGAACCATGCATCTCACCGAAGTCTGTGAGTGTTGCACTTCAGATATGTAGCCCGGCGAGGTGTACGCGTCTGTTTTCATATGCAGAATTCTGTATTTTCATTATATCTCGAGTCATTCTGGTTGTCGTAACTTACACAGATTGAAGATATGAGCCATATCTCGAACCTCGATTGTTCTCATTCCCTTCACATTGTATGAAGTGATGTTTACGAGATTATAATAAGACATAACTATACATAGTTCATTCGAACGAAATCAATTCCAGGCAGATGGTTAGGCCTGTGATCTGAGCAGGTAGTGGCGCACACCGCGTCCAGTCTCAAAGCGTGCGGCGTTATGCAGCCAGTATCAGAGTGTGGCATATCGCATAGTGGATTTACACTACTAGTATCACCTTGACAAACAACCTAGACCTGCATACCACTCGGAGAGTACATCGCACTGGGACTGCTTGAACCTCAATCAGACTACAGATGGGAGTTGGTATATCGGCAGCTTACCAGAATCAGCCACGGCAGGTGCGGCGTCTTGGTCGCCCTTGAATTGCGCATGCGGCTTACATTATGCAGTATTTCATCTGTCCACTTTGTTGGGCTTCCTTTCACGATTACTGACGCGCAAGACTTCAATTTTACTTTGTGTTCACTGTGCTCTCGAGTATTGTTTATGTGCTGCTAGTTGCTGGTGGTCTTGTCTCTCACGATAATTAGCGATAATATCGATTCTTCGCTCGAGCATACAATGCGCCAGAATACTGTACAACATCATCATTGAAGTGGGTACTACCGAGTAGCACCCACTTCAGGGATAAGGTTCAGACAATCCCGCAACAACCTACTGAAGACAGAGTCAGTATAATCTCAGACATCAAGAGAGGAGGCCAAGTTCCCACATGTTTCACATTTCGCGCCTTGGATAAAGCTTCACAACACGGGTGCGCTTTACTTCATCCCTTTCGATGCCAAAATAACGGTGCGTCTCAAAGCTCCATTTGCAGTTTCCGACCACCCATGTCTCCAGCGCCATTACGAATTTCCCGACGACAGTATCCATGTCAGGGCCCCAGGATGGTAGACATGCCTTATCGGCTTGAAAACCCTCCATGAGCTGCTTGAAGCGCAGGCCGGCACGATCTGCAGCAGTTTGAAGATCGCAATGTTCGGAGTTCATTAGAACTGTCAAGATGTTATTTCCCGAGAGCCCTAATGCCTGCTCCCTGCTGTAAGAATAGATATCCTATGTCGCATGTACCGGTAAGACCTTATATTGGTGCTTCAGTGTGCACAGCGAACTCACATTCGAAAGGGCTACCATGTCGGCGGCAGCATGATGGAGGCGCCTCATGAGCGGATGCTCAAATATCTTGTCTGGAAGATCAAGCCTCAAGGCACACCCGACGGCTCCGATGCAGAATGGAACTCCGCTGTTCTCCCTACGGAGAGCAATAAACGCCTCCATGTCGGGTACCTCGTTGCGCTCCCGAAGCTCCGCCTCCAAAGAGATAGCGTTAACGTAGTCTTCGCAGAGCTTGACCAACCTGCGGTCACATGCGGGCACGTCGACTCGAAGGAGCCTATTGCGGACCCTACATTACTTCTTGTGAGATGTGTGTAAGCTATCACAAAGCAGAGAGGCTCTCACTCCTTTGACATTTGTGCGAACCGCGACCCGTCGTCCCAGTTTGGGTCATGGAAGATGTTCAGAAGGACGCGGCCAGTTTTCCAAGCGTCCTCCCCGCCCTGGTCGTCACTGAGTTCATCGACCACGTAGAGCAGATTAATGAAGTCCATAGTAGTGCGCAACTCATCGTAGCCAGCGTAGGGGTAGGCGTAAGCGCAGAGTAGCTCGCTTCCTTTCTGCTGGAAGAATGCACGCTTGTGCTCGGGTACGACTCCGATCCCGTAGCTATGAAGCCATACAGAAGATGCCTCCGCGGCCTGCTCATAGTGCGGATTGAGCGAGCCCTCAAACGGGAGGAGAGAGATGAGGTCTGGCAAGATGTAGTGGTTGGGAGTTGAGGCCATGTCGCAGTGGTGGGTGGTCTACGTGCTAGCTCGCTGCTGGAGGACGATGCAGTCAAGCGTACTTTTATATCTCGCTGGCGAGCGGTCGAAAAATACGCACCTCGGGTGAATGAAACAGTCCTCACTGTTGAGGTTGCTCTGCGACTTACATTCTGGGAGCAATATCCGATAGCCATGGTCATCATTGGTGACATAACCATATGTTTGAAGCAAGTGTCCGAGTTCTCGACAGTGGAAGCGCGTGTAGACTGTAGTAGTGGAAGCGCCTGTAGACTGTAGTAGTGGAAGCGCCGTGGACCTCGCAAGCTCAACAGTGAGTCATTTTCCACTGATTGACATTGAGAGGGACCCTGTTTAAGTAAGATGTTATTCCTTCACTGTTCAGAAAACGTAGTAACGTCTAGAGAAGCAGGGACATCGTGGGGCGCGGGTAGGACGCTGTTCCATGACCGACGTGGTCCGTGGATGCCGAAGGCTGGTGGCTGTGTGTCTGCTATCCAGTTTGAGGATACAAGAAATTTTTTCCTTAGTCGGTGGTTATAGGATTCAACAGCGTATTGTTCGCGGCTGAAGAACAACGTCGTATCGAAGACATGATAGGGGGCCTATTCCCGAACCTGCGGACACGTCGGGTCTGACGTAGGCTGACTAGCTGATTTGAGAACAGTGGCTGGAATCGATGACGAGGAAGATTAAGAAATAGACGTACCTTACATCATTACTCTGGCTTCTATCAGTTGCACTTCAACCGTAAAAGTAGGCACTGCGTATAGTCATTCACTGTTCCATACTGCACAGTACTTGAAGATCTTACGCGTCATGCCGGTCAATGGAGATGGATTTCGCAAATAAGAATTAATCTGGGTGTCTTCTGTACCACTCGCTCATTGCTATGTCGAATCCACTCGGACTGCTTGAAGAGCGGCACTATGTATCTGAAGACGATCATTTCGAGATGTGAGCGTAATTATGAAAACGGGGCATGGCATAATAAGATATGCGTACACGGAACTGGAAATGACGGCTGAGTCTGTGATGGCTTCTGTCACCCTGAGTCCCTGACAGCCTGAGATGGTGACTTCCCCCCTCTCCCCCCGGCGATGCCTTGCCTCGGATTGGACGAAGGAGGAGCAGTGCGGAAGAGTTGATCTATATATGCGGGATGGCCGCGTCATCAGCACGACAGAATAATGGAAATTAACAATCGAGTGCATACGTACGTTAGCAGCAAAACTTGACGATCCTCAGTCCAGCTGAGTTTGCTGCGCGGCCGTCGCGACGAACGGGACGAACTAGCGCTTGCCTCATCAGGCAGTATTTCCTTAAGAGGAAATAGATTGATAGGCTTTAGGCGCTCCACCGTTAAACGTCGCCGAATCGGAACCTCAAACTTCCAGTTGTGCTTCCACACAGTGACATCCTCTCATCATTCTCTGAGTGCGAGTAGAATATGAAGCGTTGAAATGCTTGAAGATTTTGACATGTCAACCTGGAATGCCGACTATCTCTCCTTCGCGTACTGGCAACCTTGCAGAAATCGTTTTCATTTTTACTCTTGAATACACAGCTCGAATGAACGGCGTAGCATCCTTTCGATTGATGTTGCACTCAAAAACCGCTTCAAAGGGCCGTGTCGCAGATGGTGAAACTAAAGCTGGGTGCACCGATTCACTTGGTGAGTATTGTCATACCGTATTGTCTCACGTTACACCATCTCATCTACCATTGGAGCGATAGGTTGCAGAGTCGAGCCGTCCCCCCTTCCTTCCACATCTATCTAACAGGAAGTATTCAGCTCCCATGTATGCATCAAGTGCACAGATGTACGTACTCATGTTATCCAATGAGTTTGTTTCACATACTCAGCAGATCCGCCTACGTCGACGTCGTAGTTCTCAATTATGTTGATGAATGCCGATAGGCACCGGAACGCCTGACAACGTGAACTGCCTATAGGGAATTGCATCTTAGAAGGGACTGATGTCCGATATAGGTGTGAATTTGGCTCCTCGTGCTACGCGTACGGTTGTTCTGTCTGCCTTGGGGAAATGAGGGTACCTGGAGAGCGTATACTCAACATATTTATGGCTGATGAGTACATCGACAGGAATGACCCACTCCGGAACTCGCTTTCTCCTTGAGTACGCTAATGTCAAGGATCCCGGCACCCAAAATGATCTGGTCCACTGTATCTTACAGCACGTGTCCGCTACGCATGTCTCAGGTCTCCTGTCGGTCAAATGCCGCACTCGACTTCGATGACTCATTATCGTCAACAACATGCCAGCAATTCACCCACAGTTGTATTCTAGATAAGGTGCTCCCAGGCTCCTGCTCCTGTTACGTGCAAACGTAAAGGCACTGGTCCGGCGTCACTCGTCACCCATCCCGCTTTAGCCTTCGCGCCACCTTGTAGGGGCTGGTCGGCCTCCAGCTATCGGGAATCGGCGGGTGACACTGTCATGTCAGTGAATCAGCCGGTTGTCCCTTGTGTACGAGATACTAACTCACCGAAGCCTCCATAACCTACAGGTCAGGGCATTCACGCGATCGACCGCAGTGAGATGCTAGTATGGTGTACATCAAGCGCACGTCAACTGTTCAGTGCTGTCACCATCGTATCCGGTCGCCGCTTAACGAAGGTGCCTTGGTGGAGGCCAGGTACGGACGAGCACCTTTCATTGGCGACCGGGACTAGAGGGCAATGGGAAACTGAAGTCGATAACTAGTCGATAGTGTGGGGTGGTGCGTTTATCGAGCATTCTCAGATCGCCCTAGTACCCACCGGTGTTCGATATCCCGAATCTTAGCAGCTCTAGGCCCGGGCGCCGTTCGCAAGTGTATAGGTGGGCAGTGTGTTGTCGAGCTGCGGGTATGGGCTCCTCTGATAGTCTTGATGGTGGTTGATCCGGACTCGGGACATAGGCTACTGGACACTTGGTGGCATGAGGCGCTGACACCTTGAACATTATTGGCACTTGCGCTAGGGGCGTGCTCGAGGGGTACTGATTGCTCGACCCTTAGGAGGACTTAGTCAGGCGTCAACGTTTCAACATGCGTCAGCTGGCTTGAGCGGGTGAGCGTTCCTGTGGAATATTCTCAGGAAGATATGACTGACGGCACGAGGCTATTCGGAGCTGCGGAGCATACACGTCCGTGTGCGCATCACCGACATCAAGCACCAAGTGTTCTTCAAGATAGTAGCTGTCTAGCCGGACACAGTGCAACCTCCGGATTACGTGAACCGCAGCGATGGCTGCGATTAATTAACGTGATGAACCCGCTCGGAGCCGATGTCCTGCCCTCTCGCGGGAGTCGAGAGGCTCTTGAGGTCCGAGTGAACGTGATGGCCCGCACATGTTGAATCGGCGCTCGCGGGAGATACAGTAAGCCGTTCAGTCATGTCTCCTCACAACCTCTCGCGCGCCATTATCCAGTTCTGCCATCGGTGGCAGCATGATACGGGTAAACATGCCCATGGCTTCATCGCACCAGGTTCAAGCTACATACATTCGATGGGGTCGCTCTGCGCTAGTGTTCAGATTCATTATCTCGACTATGACCCCTGGAGGATCGCACCAAGTTACTAGCGAAAGACTGCATCCGCGTCTGTGATGCCTTGACGGCTCTAGTGAACACGCTGCAGGGGATCTGACAGTCGAGATGGTAGAGATCGCGCCATGTCAAGGTCGCCGGCGTCAAGATCAGGAAAGCACTGACCGAGGGGGCGGTCGAACTCATCACGGTCGAGCCAGAGCCGGCGCTACCATGCGCCATCACGCGACCGCGTGTATATCATTCGTCCGGCGCTCTCCGCCTCGACCCAGTCTGCGTCGGACATGCGGCGGGTACTAGTCCATAGCTATGGCTTAGCCTGCATATCGCGGGTGCAACGTGTTGCAGCGAAGCTCACCATCTCTTCTACAGGAAACGATTCGTTTTCTAGGCTGGCCAAGACTCGACTGCATACGAGCGTCATGACAGGCTTCCGTTCGCAAGGTTCGTGCGGAGGGAAGAGAACCAATGTGAGAAACAAGAGACAGAATTGTCTCCATAATCCCAAAAGTGAGACGAGCACGGTTCTGCGGTCTCAACCGGTACTTACACTGGCAAATCATTTTCCTTCTCGCATTCGAGTTCTGAACTCAACAGTAATTACCGGGTGCTAATTTGCCGGGATGTCGGGCCATTTTCAGCGCCAACGCATCTTCCCCGGCCAGATCTCGCCGCTTATGCACCGAAAGCAGGATCAATCGTGCTGTCAGCTACATTTCCAAGCGATATAACAACTAGCGCGATGGACTGGTAGTGGCGCAGTAGTGTCGCGTTAGCGTTCAACGTTATGTACATGCTTGGATGTATCGCTCGACATGTCCTTAAAAGGTAAGCATCCAGTATTGTGTTTCGGAAGCTTACGACTCATCAAATGTTTGTTTGGACGTAGTAAATCCAACTTGGATGCCTTCGGGAAATTTGTTCGCCGCTGACTATTGATCATGTATGCATATGCTTACATGCCTCGTCCGACGACGTCGCCTTCCCAGCGCGCGTGCATCCCCGCATCGCTCGAACACTGGTGGCTTGGAGGTCTGGATCAGCAACATCTGCTAGCCTCTGGGGTCGTCTCCACACCAAGCAACACGGTCACGCCGGTGGCGTTCAGCGGCCATATAAATGATCGGTCCCCTTCGGAAGAGAAGCCACTTTCCGGTCCAAGGATGATCATCAAGCGCTCCCCAGTAGGTGTCCTCTCCCCTGATGCCTCTGGCTACGTGGGCGTGGCCATCCTCGCCGTCCTGGTACTGTCGCTCCTCTATGCCAGCTGGACTCGTATCAAGGTGGGCCGCCGCTACCCCCCGGGCCCACGACGGGTGCCCTTTCTGGGGAACATGCACCAGCTCCCTCCGCATTATCAGCATATAACGTTCAAGGAGTGGGGAAACAAATACGGCGAGTCCCTGGATGTCACTGTGCTGGCAAGAGCGTCTACTGATGCTGCACTAGGTGATGTCATCTACGCCCGCTTCTTTAGCACGCCCGTTATCGTGCTCAATTCTATCGATGCGTGCCGCGCGCTCATGGACAAGAAGGGGGCGAAGTACTCCGGACGCCCACCCTTTACGTTCCATAACGAGATGTACGTCGAGTGATCTCACTGGGCGCTATATTTCCTCATCTATAGTTTGTAGAATTGAATGGCGAAACCTGGTCCTGATGCAGTACACCGAACAATGGCGTCGCCACAGGCGGTGGTACCGAGTGGCGTTCGAGAGCAAAGCCGTGGTGGACACCTACCAACCGCTACAGATGGCAGAGGCACACAAGCTGCTCTCGGATCTGCTTCAGACGCCCGACAATTTCATTCTGCACATCAAAAAGTAAGTAATAACGCGCTGCAAGCTGTGACTAGCCATGTCACGAATGTGTCTAGATACGCAGTGTCAATTATTATGGGTCTGGGTTACGGCATCTCGATTACGTCCATGGACGATGAGTTTATCCAGCACGTCGACAAGGCCGTCCACTCCGTGTTCCATTCAGGTGGGCCGGCCGCCCTGCTCGTTGATTTCTTCCCTATCCGTAGGTCCTCTTCTTGCAGTCTGAAGACGCGTATCGACTGGTTCGATTGCAGTGAAGTATCTGCCAGCATGGATGCCAGGAGCTGGATTCAAGACGCTGGCCCAGCAGGTCCGGGGATCGATCAGGGATATGGAGTACATGCCCCTTAGGCGCGTTCAGAAGGCCATGGCGAGTGGGACACCACAAGTTGACCGCGCAAGTACTTATGCGGTGACTGTAGGCATCCGGCACCGCGAAGCCTTCAATCGCGTACTCGATATTGCAAGAGACGATGAAGGACGGGAAGCTGAGCGCCGCGGACGAGCGCGAGATCGCGTCCGCGCTCGGTGCGCTGTACGCAGGTGAGGTCCTCTGAAACACCCATGGTCATCATGGTGACTTAGCATGGATCATCTGTATAGCTGGGACGGACACAGTGAGTATATCCTCTTCGATTGTGTCCCGGGTGGTGATCACTGACGACACAATGCAGACGGCGACTACCATCCATTGCTTCGTGCTCGCGATGGTTCTACATCCTGAAGTGCTGAACAAGGCGCAGGCCGAGCTCCATCGCGTCATCGGCGATTCCCGGCTTCCTGATATGGGCGACCGTGATGCGCTTCCGTATCTGGATGCCGTCATCATGGAAGTCTACCGGTATGTAGCATTGCTCACGTGAAATGCATGGCTGAACGCCGAACACCCGCCCCCAGGTGGTGTGCCCCGGTGCCTCTCGGTGAGCCTGCGTCTATCTTCGAATTACATTACATCTGACGCAGGTTCTGTGTCCAGGCGTACCTCATCAGCTTCTGGAAGAAGACGATTACACGGGGTACAGGATGCCTCGTGGTTCGACTGTCTTCTCTAATATCTGGTTCGTACAACACGCCGTCGGTTCCCACTTCTAGAGCTGATCCCCCAGAAGGGCCATGACACGCAATGAACAGCACTATGGTGACCCCGAGCGGTTCGACCCCGACCGCTTCCTGAATATCCACGACGAGTCGGACTTCAACGACCCCCGTAAATACATTTTTGGCTTCGGACGACGGTCCGCTTGTTCGCTGACTTATCCTGAGCTCATACTGACCGCTTTATATAGGATATGCCCCGGTCGCTTCCTCGCAGATGCTAGCGTTTGGTTAGCGGCTGCGAACATCATCGCGGCTTTAGACATCCAGAAGGCGCGCACCCCCAGCGGAGAGGAAATCACGCCGGAGGTGCAATTTGCGTCTGGCTCCGTGAGGTAAATGTTTCAGCCGTCGTTCTCAGGGAAATCGGCCCACTCACTTGGGCAACTACAGCCATCCTAAGCCGTTCGTCTGTGACATTCGGCCGCGATCTAAGAAGAGCAACGAGCTTATTCTACGCGCGATCCGCGCGGACTGCCCCACTTAAAGCATAAACTAACGACTACTAACGCTACTCTACTAAACCTGTTACATAGTGTGTACATTCTCACCCATGCTGTGTCGAACACTAGTCCGTGATTTGGATGTTTGGATGTTTGCCGTTCACGTTGCACGATTGATTCACATGTATCGCACTGTACCACGACTTGTCATGAGATCTGTAAAACCTTTTTTATGTTTATTCGTTTCTGATGTGTTCTCCGCCTATGTGGTGGTGGGTCCGAGAATCTGCCTCGTGGGCTGCTCATGGATCAGATGCGTGGCGGGAATATACCCAAGGGCAGCTATTTCAGGGTCAACGCTTGGCTGCTCCGCAATTCTTTTCGCTAGCTTCTCGCCTGTAGAAAGCAGCGATCGAATCTGTCTGACTCTTGAACGCGACCTACGGGAGCCAACCAAGTAGTAAGTACACAGCCAGATTATTGGGCGCCAAACAACGTCCGCGTAGAGATACCGGCAGACCACTGCTCAGTGCTCTCTGTGAGCGTACATCATGCTGCCCGCTGTAGTACACCTTACACTGACATTGCAATCGGTACGACGTGAAGCCTCGCAACTTGAATTATACAACATCGACCCAGGCCCATAAGCTGTGGTCTAATTGAATTCTCCATTGTCGAGGTGTTCTAATCGCGGGGGTGAGCCTGAAAGTAGAGTCGGATGCCATTCAATATTATCGTCCTGGCCGCAGTCACGGATGTGGAGACGCCGTAATATCGAGGGTGAGGGCCATAAAGGCACACAGGACGGACTTAGGAACGGACTTACCTCATTTGTCTTTTCTTCTACTGTTGCTACGCTGCGTCGATTACCGCAATGAAGGGATCTAATACACTTGTGACGGACAGACGACTCACCATCACACAGAGCTTTACGTGAGTATTAATTGAGCTAACGCTGCTGAACTTACTGTTCTATAACTTAGGTATAACTTCGGTGATAATTGGGAACCCACGCAGGGGCTACAAGAACTACACTCCAGCTATGGTTGACGGGGCATGTGATAACGCGCAGAGTGTCGACGCAAGGAAATGACGACGGGTAAAGCAAGGATCGCACAATCTCTAAGAGGTGTACCAGACCAGGTTGCATCGTCAGTGATGACGGAACCGGAAGCCCTGAGACCGGGAGAGAGAGGGGCGACATGTCGCGAACTTGAAGAGACGCAGACGCCACGCAGGTCAGCGGTCGTGACCGAGACATGAGAGCGTACCTTTATCTACAACCCTACGGGATAGCCTACGGCTAGCCGAGGAGCGAGGACGCGTGAGAGCGAGTGAACGAGACGAGACGAGACGAGAGCAGAATGAACGACAGGATGATCTGCGAGGACGCATCGCGTCCGAGTCCCTGAAGTACAAAATGGATGACGTCATCACCGAGGCGGTTCGTGGCCCAACCAGCCTGAGCGCTTGCGTGGCTTGGCTAAATGGATCCTCCTCCTCCTCCTCCTCCTCCTCTCTATGAGTCTATGCACACTCCCGGTGGCCCAGCCCCGAGGACCCTAACACGTGGATCATGCGGCGTGCGTGCAGTCCTTTGCGCTTGAACCCCATCCCCGGCAACCATGCCGGCAGGTACGTCACTAGCGTCCGGTGTTGATGATGGGCTCCCAATTTTTCTCAAGGAGCTCAAACCCTTACGGATGGAGAAGAAAATAAACGAGATAGGTACCCGGCCCACCACCCTCGAATGCCAGGCGGATCGCCTCCTCCGATCTATTGATACATATATGCATCATCCACTGTGGATGTGGGCGAATAACTGTATCCTATGCGAGTATCGAGAAGACGCTCGGGACTATTGGTGAAAAGTCAGGACAACTCAGGTGCGAGGAATCACTGATGTTCATCTGACGCTGGGTACGCCAACACAGACTCGGTATACTAGACTCGGAAGCTCTAGATTGAACAACTATCTGAAACAGCTTCGTACGGACGATCTTCTTAGTCACGATACATCTTGAGAGAAACATAACCGCCCCGAGCACAACACTAAGCCTCGCCGCCACTAGCATCCACGGCGTGCAACACAAGATCCGCGTTCTTCGGCGACCTTGGCGTGACGTAGCACGGGAACGGCTTCGGGTGCCTGTCTCTATTGATACTTCGTTGGACTGTGCTATTGACGCAGCACTTACCTGACTATGCCGGACGTGAAGGATGACTGTGCAACAGCCTGCTGAGGGTCGAGTCCCTTGCCAGGTCGGATATCAAATGCAGCAACGAGATTAACCGCGGCCAGGAAAACACTAGAGTCTGCTATCAATCGACCCGGGCAGATGCTGTTAACCGGCGGTGAGCTCCTTCGTCGTGTATCTGGAGTTTCCGATGCTATACACACCGTCTGCCAAAACCAAACACGAATCTACGCGGGTCTCTTGCCTCGGAAATTTCGGCACTCGTTCCCAGGAACCGCTCAGGATCAAACCGTTCGGGGTCCTGGAAAAGTTCCTCTTCGCGGGTCATAGCCCTTAATGGTGTCAATCACGTGTCAGTCAGCTTGGGACGTATGGAGAGGGATGCAAAAAGGCAAGTGTATATTAACTACACACCAGATGTTGGTGATCACAGTTGCTCCTTTCTCGATATCAAAGCCTTCATACACATCTGACTCGGTGACCTGATGAGGTGTACCTAGGCGGACGTCACCAATCTTCCAAGGATTTGCCAGGTGGCCGAAGACTCACCGAGTGGAGCGGGAGCGAGCCATCTGATCGACAAAAAGGTGTGATAAGCTACTGTCTGATTTCACAGCGTAGGGAGTCTCGCTTGGACTCACCGGTATACTTCCTTCAGGACCGCCTCAAAGTACGGGAGAGAAGTTCGGTCAGTGGATGCTGGAAGGCGTAAATCTCCGACCACACTGTCGATCTCGGCTTGCATCTTCTTCTGAATATCCTGATGTAACGCCATGAGGAGTACGAAAGCGGTGAGCGTTGCCGCTGTCTGCACGTCACGCGTGAGTAGCTTGAGATTTCTCGGACGGACAATGACATACAGTGTCAGTCCCGGCTAGACGGAGTCCGATATAGTTACTACATCCAACCCGTTCATCTCGTAACGGCCAGAGGTCGCTTACCAACGTATAGGACGCCCAATGCGCCAGCTATTTCGTGCTCTTCTGTTTCATCCAGCACACCTTTGTTCATTGCGTCTTCCAGGAGTGCTGTTCCAAGGCACGGCCTGGAAATGCCTTCCTCCTGCTATCCATCAGCCCCAGCTTTAATTGTCAACCTGGAATGCGATCACGCACCATTTCACGTTGAAGTCTCTGCAGTGGAAGGTGATCCATATCGTGTGTCATTTTCCGGGCACGAAGGCCTTTGCGCTTAAATCCCATCCCAGGCATCCATGCCGGCAGATATTGCACTAGAGACGAGCAGTCAGCTCCTGCTGCTGAATTTCATGATATAAAGACCTGTGTTGGTGAACTGACATTCCGGGAAGAAGTCCACAAGGCCGGACGATGGTCCGGTACCGCCAAGAGCAAGCTCGATGGCCTCCTCTGTCATCTTGATATATTTATCGTCTAATGAGGTGGGCGAGTAGCCATAGCCGACACCGAGCATCACCGCGGCGGTATACCTAACGTAGCCAAGATATTCGAACCATGACTATGGACAGGGTGTGGCAGGGTAACGTACCGCCTTATATGCGCCAGCGCACCCTCAGAATCATGCAGGATATCATGCAACATCGTTTGCACCTCCCTGCGCTGCATTGGCTCATAGGTACTCAGCGTATTCCGTGTGAGGAGCGCGTTTTGGAACCATCGACGATGTCGCCGCCAGCGGTCTGAGTACGGCATTATTATGACATGGTCAAAGTGTACACTGAAGCAGTTTGCGCGACATGAGATGATATCAGTCAACGAGCTGTCCTTGGAGGCAAGGAAGTACTTACATATCCCTCTGGTATGTGAATGATGGCCGTGACGAATATTTTGCACCGCGTTTCTCCAGAAGTGCGCGTGCCGTGTGTATACGGTTCAAGATGAGAACCGGTGTACGGAAGAATCGTGCATATACTAAATCACCTGGCGACATGCATTGTTAGCAATCGTGTTCCCCAATTTCTTAGAATTTGGACAGTCATAATACACACCGAATTGTTTCCCCCATTCCGCAAAGAGGTGCTGCTGGTAAACCGGCGGAAGCTGATGTATGTTACCGAGCACTGGAATTCGTCGAGGTCCAGGGGGTAAACGGAGGCGGTAACGTCCTATGTAGGATCGCACAACGGTCAGCACTCTCACCACAAGTAGACAGACGATCAGTGCGATAGAATATGAACTGGCGCTGGACTCGGCTTTCTCAGTGGTCATGGTCGAAGTACCGAGATAGTAGTTGGTGACGCTGTTGCTGCGTCTGAGACGAGACCGTCGGATTCGAGGGTGACTTTATATAGAACTCGAAGCATGCGATACTAGTGTTGAATGAGAGTATGAACCATGGATACGTAACGCACGGCGATGCATCGCAGAGACGCCGCGTGGTATGATTGAGTTCTCCCTACTGACCAGTTGGTAGCCCGACGTCCAGTTCCTTCCCGTATAGGAGTGATCACTGATCAACATCATATACACCGCTCGCATGATGTCTGCATGGTACTTTGCGTATGTTAGCAATGTTCAGACAATGAGACAATGTTACTATTATATGCGGCAGCCCTAACGCAAAGGCAATGACTCGGGGGCCTCCGGCTGCTCTTCTTACGTACCTTAATACGCCATATACGATCGATGAATGCAGAATGTATTCAAGAGTAAGAATAGGAAGGTTGGGTGCGTACCTAGACAAATGCAAGCGTTAGAGAAGCGATTGTGACAAGTAACGTTTAACAAATTCTCCACCACAGTCTGCCGCGCTCACTGCGGGGTCTCTTCTAGCCTAACCTTGACGATACGTTATTCGCGAATTTCACCAACAAAAGACGATTCAGGGGTACGAAGAATGCTAGGGATATTACTCTGTACGCTGCCGGAGGCACTTGCCGATAGTGGGAGAGCGTTCTTGTTATCGATGTTCTCGATGTCCAATGCAGAAAGTGTATTAGTGACTGAAACGGAAGCAATCGAGTCAGCCAGAACCTTGAAGGAGCCAAAATGACAGCTGAAAGCTACAGGGTCAGGCGAGACACATACCCCTTCTCTCTGACATTTCATACATAGTGCTTGACCTATCGCGGCCTGATCCAGCCTTCAGAGGAAGTATTTTTCCTAACCCCACTCTTTGCTCGACAACATGAAGGGCCCAGTTTTGAACGCGTCAGGGTCGAGAATTACAGTTTGTGCGATATTATCATGCCTCCGGGCCGCTATCGTAATCGAACCAGCGCAATACTGATCAGTCGTATGAGATGCTGAGAGTAGTAAGGCTGACCACTGAAGCAGGGAAGGGCGGGGGCACTGTCCGGCGGCCACGCATGCGCCACGATGTGTGGCATGACGAAGTAGGCACCTATGTAACTGGTATTTCGAATGCAGCGTAGCCGCCTTCTCTCGCGAAGGCGATGAAGGACCCGAGGAGCGAGCTCATTAGCCTGTGACTAAGACCGCGGAAGATCGAGGCCGCTGAGTCATAGAGCGAGAGAGACCAACCATCTACGCAAGAACAGGTCACGAAGGACGCCATTTCACCATACTGGTGTACTTTGCTGATGACCGCTGCCACGTATATCAGCGCCGCTCCATGTCTGAATCTGAGAAGTCTCAACCTGCAGTCGCTTCTCTATCCCCGCTCGTGTTCCGTCAAAACGACAGGACGAGCACCTCTTGTAATGAATAACACTGCCCGCATCTACGTTAATAGTAGTGCACAAGAGGCCAGCTGCACAGAAATATGAGGCGAGGAGTGCCCGGGGGGAAGAGACAGTCTTCGTTCAGAATAGAATGCTCGCCGTCAATGAGTGAGACGCTTACAGGCATAAAGAACCCCCAACGCACACACAATCCGTTGCTACTCATCCACACTGAGCGCTCCGGCTCTCATGCGGCACCGTTGCAAGACATTGCTTCGCAGTCCTGAGGCCTGCGGTCAGGAATAAACTCAAGGTTCTAGAAAGAAAAATCCACATGCGTTCGAGAAAGATGTATTTCGTACCCCAGGTAGGACTATGCACGCAGAAGCCTTCGCGATCGTGCTTGAATATGCGCCCGGGAATCTACTGGCGATGTGTAGAAGGCGCGATAAGTGAGCGTTCTCAAATTTCATTCCGTAGGACGTCACCTACAGCAAAAGTTCGGTGGAACTTGGCTTGTAGCCTCTGCTGAGCCATAGCGTACTCGTATCGTGATTTGATGATAATATGTGATTTCGAAGTGACAAGCAACTCGAAAGCAAACGATAGTTGGATCTGGCTAATCTCATCTCCGTAATATCTCCGCTACGGTGCAGGGCAGCGACGCACACTGCCGCGCAAGAGGCCTCCAAAACTCTAATTTCTTGCGTCGACCACCCCTGACCCAACCTCGGGGCAAGTGCCAGGGTCCAGAACTTGCACCAGCGCCCATCTTTCTGCTTACTGTTTCGCTTTCAGTTTCCCCTGAACCTTGGTCCCTCAGATGGTTACGGAGGGAAAGTTGTTTATTAGAAAGAGATATGTGTGGATACTAGACGCCGGCTTGACGGGACAGAATGAGCAAGCGGGCAAGTGTGTAGAGCTCGAGAGAGGGAGCACTGTCATGAATTAGCGACAATAATACGTGTCAGTAGTGTGCACATTGACATGATTAGTCATGCGAGTCGATACACGACGCGCCTCAGCGTCTACAAAGCAAGGTTGTAATGATGTTTCTGTGCGGATCAAAGTCAGTTGTTAGACGCGGAACTCAAAGAGTCGCTGTACAGGGATCGCGACCTGTATCTGCCCGCAATGCTCTGGCCCTGGGGGGTACACCCCCTCCAGGAGGATGAGCACATTCCATATCATTATTAGCCCGCATTAGTTTAAGTAGCTAGGGCTCTAAACACGTAGAATTTAAAAAAAAATGAATGTTTCTGCATAACATGTGTCGACTCTCTAGCATCAGCAACTGCAAAAAACCCACTGATCAGTATGATGATGTGTCTTCCTCCTCACAGCACCAATTCTAATCCCCTGAGAACATGTTGAACTTCGACTATTTCAGGTGTTACATGACGGGATAGGACTTATCCTTACCTGTTATGGACTTGTGTTCTTGTTACGTGGAGCATAACACCCTGCACTAGCACAAACCCTAACCCAAAGGTATAGGCTATAGGGCAAGGGGACGAGATAGAGTTCGAGGATGATCACGGACGCTTGCCCTCAAGCATGTCTGAGGCAAGGTCAAGTTCGCCGAGAGGAGAGGCTTCAAGCATGTCTGAAGTGTCCTCAAGGGGAGTGTCAACTGTTGAACAAGGAGTGGTGTGGCGCAGCTGAAGGCAAAACTGCAAAGGAGCAAACAAATACTCCAATAGAACAGAGGACTTACTGTTGAACTTCGACTATTTTGGGTGTTACATGACGGGATAGGACTTATCCTTACC
>KV429058.1:4805-44059 GCA_001632345.1 Daedalea quercina L-15889 | reverse complement strand
CTGAGAGGGAAGACTCAGGAGGCGTAGAATGAGAGGAGAGATCATTACATTACAGGGGCATCCAGCCCAGTATATATACACATGAGAGAGCCATCACATGATCGTACAGTAAGCGTAGCAGTATGACATTGGAAAGGACTGGACAGAACCGGAAGGGAATCTGGACAGTCCTAGAACATGATGTCATAATGATGTCATGGAAAGGAATGTGCTGGAACATGCTGGAAAATGGTGGAATGTTCCATAAAGATCTAGAACTAACCATGTGCTACAGGTCTGGATCAAGTCCGTAAAGAATGTATGTAATATGTAGCAATGTAGAACACAAGTCCATAACAGGTAAGGATAAGTCCTATCCTGTCATGTAACACCTGAAATAGTCGAAGTTCAACAAGTACATATAGGTCGCCTCGCACAGGCGGAAACTCCAGAACAGCATGCCGAAGATCCGGATCACGATCTGTCACATCCGTGACAGAGGACGCGGCTGCTCACTCCTGCTTGCCATACCGTCACGTCTACCAGGTGCGATCTTCCACAAAAGCGACAGCCGTTATGCAAGCAACTGTATCTGTCAGTAAGTCTCAATACATTGTCGGGCGCGTACTCATCACATTACCAAAAACGTGGCTCGCTGCACCTGTGTTGGCCCGCCGTCACAAGGTGTACTACAGGATGGGGTAAGCGCCCAGCGCTTGATCGTACGAATATCCTCAGCCACTACCTTCAACTTTTCTCGCTCTTTTCTCGTTTCTCTTATATCGTGCCTCTTTTCTCTAGCTTCCTAACACTCTAATGGAATTTTTGCCTTTGTAATATGACTCGTCACGCTTACGTCTCGTACCATGCCATCGCAGTAGCACTCTCGATAGTCATGTATATGTACCACGGTCCGTACCCTTGACGGGTCATAGGCTCGATGTAAGGAGCTGTTGTATATTTACCCTTACATATGTCCGTATATCGACTACACGTGGAATTCCGCTCCGCTAACCGCACAGCCTTTATTGGCCTGGTGCACCAGGAAGCCAGATTCCTCTCAACTTGCTAAGTAAACTCGGGTCGAGTCACGTCCGACCACTTGTTCATTGGGGTAAAAGCACATAAACATCCTTTTACAGAGCATCCTACGGCGTTCCGGGTGATTAGCTTAATTCATCATCCAAGTCATAGCGAGCTCCATAGCAAAGCGGTTATATCGAAGCCTCTGGAACGAAACACCCGTGTAGAGATCGGGCAATGTAAGCAATACGTGCCTGTGTCTTTCTACTACATTTCAGCAGTAGCTGCTGTCATAAGAAGGTCTACTATCTTATCTGATCTCGGCTGCACATTGCAGAGGAACGGCTTCGGATGCCTGCGACAGCGGTTAACAAACGTCTCGTCACTTCAAACCCCGTTTGCCACACTCACCTCACGGCTCCGGCGATAAAAGATGGCTGAGGCAGAGTTTCCTTCCCGTCCGCGGTCCTGGCAGGTCTTATATCGAAAACTGCAATAATGTTTGCAGCTGCAAGGAATATACTCGAGTCGGCCAGGAAGCGGCCCGGGCATATGCTTCGCGTTAAGGGAAGTCATATGAGTATATGGCCTCAGCTCATGAGCAGTACATGGTTTACTACGAACCGTCTGCCAAAGCCAAACACTATCCTGCGGGGGTCTGTGTCTTCAGCTTGATCCTCGCTTAGTCCGAAGAATCGCTCGGGGTCAAACACATCCGGGTTCAAGTAGTGTTCCTCATCGCGCAACATGGCCCTTGAACGGACACAGACAGCGTGAGCACGGCATTTATAACCGGCACTACGGCCAACGTTATATGTAGGCTTGCATACCAGAGATTCGTGAAAACCATGGATCCCTCGGGCATTGCAAAACCATTATATTCGTCCGGCTCCGTCAGTTCGTGAGGAACACCTAGGACAGTCTATGAGTCACTCCCGCAATGGCGAGGATGTATTGAGTAAATGCTGCTCACCTAAAGGTACCGGAGCTAGCCAACTAATTAACAGTGAGCGCAAACCCTGGAAAACGTTCTGCACATCAAGATGCACCGCAGACGCACCGATAAGTCTCCTTCAAAACAGCGTCCAGATACGGAAGTGATGCTCTGTCATTGATATCGGGGAGACGAATGTCACCAATCACGCTGTCGACCTCCATCTGAGCTTTACGCAAAACGTCTGGATGAAGGACCATCAAGAGTATGAAGGTCGAGAGTACGGTTGATGTCTTCAAATACGCTAAGCAAACAAATGGTGCGGTGGGAACGTCAACGTACTGTATCTGTCCCAGCTGAAATGCCATGTAGGTGGTCCAATTACCATCCATCTACGATTCCTCAAAAACAAGGACGTACCACCATACATGATACCCAGTACCGATGCAATTTCTCGCTCCTCTGCTTCATCCAATGTTCCTGACCTTGTGGCCTCCTCCAATAGTGCTGTTGCTACGGATGGACGTGCCGTCCCAGCTGCCTGTAAGAGTATTTGAGCGTTATTCAGCTCTCGCCGTAAGAGACGGACCATTTTGCTCTTCACACGTTCAAGCGGGATGCGTTCCATATCCCGAATGAGACTACGCGCCTGGAGGCCCCTGCGCTTGAACCCCATCCCGGGAGCCCATGCAGGTAGGTACTTCACTAACATGCTCGTCATATCAAACATGATACCTCTATTGTAGAGCGAAGTTATAACCTCACTTACAGAAAGGTATGAAGTCGACAAGCATCGAAGATACCGCACCCGCTTCTATAACAAGGTGCAGGGCATCTGCAACCATCTTGATGTACTCGTCATCCATGGAGGACGGAGAGTGGCCGTATGCTATTCCGAGCATTAGAGCCGCAACGTACCTGTGAACGGGACAGGATTGTCAGACCGCTTGGTGATACTAGTACTACGACTGAGCGTAGACGCACCGCCTAAGGTGTATTATCACATCGTCCGGCTCGCGCAATATGTCATTGAGTAGCCTCCGAACCTCGATGTGTTGCAGCGGTTCATATGCATTGAGGATATTCCGCGCTTGGAGGGCAGTTTGAAACCACCGGCGATGGCGTCGCCACCGCTCCGTATATGGCATGCTCACAAGTTGTACCCACTGAACTCTACGCCGGCGAGGAGCACATACAGGTGAGCTCAACCAATGAGTGCATAAGGTCTGAGGGTAGATAGGCTTACATATCGAGTATGAACGCTGAATGCGGTCTTCCGGAATACTTGGCCCCACGTTTCTCCAAGAGTTCGCGAGCAATCTGCGCGCGGTTGAGAACCAGAATCGGTTTCTCGATGATCCGAGCATACACCACATCGCCTGTAGTACTGTAAATCACTCCTGAGGTCACTAAATACTGCAAAAATATACCATAGTGCTTGCCCCACTCGGCCAGTGTATGCTCCTGATACGCCATTGGGAGTTGATGGAGGTTCCCGAGGAGTGGGAGGGCGGGAGGTCCAGGAGGAAGCTGCTGTCGAACTCGTCCTGTTCGCAAGCGACTGAGATATACGAGGGCAAACGCAAGCGCACACAGGAGAATTGTTGTACCGGGTGAGCTGAGAAGAGCAGTTTCAGAGGACGGTAGCGATAGCTTCGACGCCCAAGATGATGCCATGGTTAATCGCGCAAGAGAAGGGTGACGGAACCTCTAGAACTCAACCACCGTCGATGCTTTTATAACAGGAGGGTTGTCGGAGTTGGGCTGAGGACAGCCAGACCGCGGATCCCTGATGCCTAAGTTTCCGAACTCCGATGGGACCCAGCATTACGTTCGCAACAGGGCACGACTCCGCAGGAAGAAGTTCGTCTTTCCCGATATGAGCATCTTCGGCCTTGACGTGCATAGACGTGCATTACCACGGCGGTGTTAGGCCTGGGAAGCGGAAACAATGGTTGGCAGTGCCTCGCGGCCACTTTTTCTCAGGAACGCATGCGAGTCGGAGTACTTTTTCTTTGAATCCCTTTATTGTCCGCGAGGGCCGAGCCCTGTGTAGACAAAGTCGGAGTACGTCCTTGCCAAATGTATCATCGGGATTGATTGTGCATGATATGCGTGCAGTGCATTGTCATGTCAGCGACATTGCTATTGTCGACAAGGAGAATAGCGCACTTGGCTTCGAGTAAAACCGATCTAAATCACGTTCCGGGATGTCAGATGGAATTCATACGATAGCGGTTCCAAACCCACCGCGAAGTCATCACACTCTTCTTTTCATGAGCTACTCGTTTGGTGCAGTACGAGCAACAGTATACACCTGGCTTCACTGTGTCTCGAGATCTGCCTCGTACAACAAAACCTAACGGAGGCGTGAGGTGAAATGTGAGACCCATCCAAGGACGTACGGGACTCAGTCCCGAAGGCGGACATTGACCGGGGCCGAAATCACGTACTATCAATCAAAGAACAAGCAGACGTACCAGCACAAGATCGTCTGACCCTCGTGTCCGCACTTCACATGAAGCTGCAGTATTGATTGAATGCCGTCGCCTCAGACACTGACGGGCCGGGTTGAGACAGCGTGCGAAGTGCTGACCTGATCTGTCAGCATCACCGCAAAATAGCACTGTACTTCAAAATACGTTGTGTGAAGCTTGCCGCAGCACCAGACATGCTACGTTTAATGTGTAGCACAGCGGGGTAATACTCCACTCGAGCGCATACGTTGGAGGGGTTGGCAGTCTGGAGGGCTAGGCTGAGCTCGAGTCGAGAATCGCTGCAACGACGTACTTCCAGTCAAGCTTGTGGCTTAGCCGCTCAAGCTTATCTTCGCGGCATTCAAGTGGCGCGACGCTCTAGCACAGCACGTCTTCAGCGTCATGCCTTGTATAGCGACAACCGGGTGAACTGTGGCACCTACCATGGACCGCTCATATGTCAGTAGTTATGGGTGCGCGGTGTGATCCATCAAGTCCTTCAAGCGTCTCCAAAGGAGGCTCGATTAGTACTGCCATACCGAGCGCGGCTGGGAATAGTATGTGTCGTAAACGTACTCGTGTACATTTACGTTTCCAAATCACTGTACGTTTCAGCTACAGGATCATGGTGCACGGAGACTTCATGTATGGAACAGGAAGCCATTACACATTGCATGCCCACGCGCCGCGCACTAAGCATTCAAGCGCAAGTCGCGTCTCCGCTTTGTAGCATCTTAACCAGGTCTCTTTTCTTCTGGGATCTTGGCGATATCTCACATGTGAACGGTTTCGGGTGCCTGCCATTAGGTGCATTAATACCGCGCGATCATCGCTCGTGACCAGCCTGCCAGCTAACCTTATTGACCCAGACGTAAATGCAGCGCTAGGGAAGTATCCTTGCCATCGGAGCCCTTCGCTGGTCGGATTGTCGAAGGCGGCCGCAAGATTGGCGGTGGTGAGGAAGAGACTTAAGTCGGCCAGGACTCGACCAGGGCAAATCCTGCAGCAGGGTACTCAACTTGGATGCGGATTGACCATGCTATCATTACCGTCTACCAAAACCAATTACAAATCTGTTTGGACCCATTGTCTCTAAGTCTTCTTCTCTTGTGTGCAGGAACCGCTCGGGATTGAAGGTTCATGGGTCGGAGAAGTTCTCTTCATCCCGAGACATCGCCCTGGAGCGTATAAAGTGAGGAGGGGCATCAGCCAGTCAGCATAACGTGTACCAAGGGCGACCACAAGTGAGAGCATGCTTGCCATACATTGGCGATAACGATGGATCCTTTGGGCAGATAATAGCTAGAGTACCTTTCTCATTTGGTGAGCTGGTGAGGTATGCCTGCGCAATCAGTCATTGCTAATGTAGGTGTGGTTAAGATACTATACTCATAATATCTCACCAAGTGGTACGGGTGAAAGCCACCTGTTCAAGCAGGGGCCAGTGTGAGCGGCATCAGTCCCTCGTTTGCTTCTGATATCGAAGCTCTGTCAGGACGTACCGATACAGTTCCTTGAGCACCGCCTCTAAGTATGGGAGCGGAGCTCTGTCTCCGGCTTCCGGAAGGCGTGCATCCCCGATAACACGATCGACTTCCTCCCGTGCTTTCTGCAGGACATCGGGATGCAACACCATCAAGAGTATGAATGTTGCCAGTGTTGCTGCTGTCTAAATGAACAAAACTTGTAGACACAAATTGGTATCAAGCGATGCGGACCTACAGTATCTGTCTGCGCAAGAGCCAATCAGGGTAGCTCCCCACTTCGGGTCCAAAATCATGAATGAGAAGCCTACTTACCGGCATGAAGCACCCCAAGCGCACTCGAGACCTCGTGCTCATCCATTTCAATGAGCACTCCCTTGCTCATTACTTCTCCAGAAGTGTTGTATTGAAGCAAGGCCATGCCGTGCCTGTCGCCTATCTCATGTGTCAGATTGATTGTATGGAGCTATATGGCGAGACTATGCCATGTTGTCTGTCAACCGCTCCAGTGGGATCTGGTGCATCTCCTTGAGCAATCCTCTCACACGAAGCCCTCCGAGCTTGAACGATCCCGGGGATCCATGCTAGAATATACTTCACTGTCATTTGAATATATTTAATCATAAGCGACCGGGATTCAAGACGGGCGTGGATATGAAGATAGGACACAGAAGAGGACGGACTCACAAATTGGGAAGAAGTCAATTAGAAGGGATCCAGTGCCGCCAGTGTCGAGCGAGAGCCGAATGGTATCCTCGGCGAATAGCCATAACCAATACCGAGCATCACAGAGGCAGTGTATCTGGGTTCTCCGTGTCAGTCGAGCGTAGACGAGTTAGACGTACCGAAGAATAACGCGCCGTCTTACGTGTGACAACACCTCCCTCGGTTCGCGCAAGTCGTTCAGTAATAAAGTCTGGACCTGTTCAACTAGTAGCGCCTTGTAAGTATTGAGTTGGTTCCGCTTGAGGAGCACCATCTAGAACCATCGATGATGGCGTCGCCAGTGGTCCGTGTAACCCACCAATACAATATTGTTGAGCCGTACACTTATTGACAGGTATGAGGATGACCGCATCAGTACGCGGACCTGTTACATGAATGGAAAATGACTTTTATTCTAAAAAGAACGTGAACCGCGGTCGCGATGAATATATCGTGCCGCGCTTCTCCAAGAGCGTATGAGCCGTGTGCATGCGATTCAGTGTAAGCACAGGTGTGCCAAAGAATAGTCCATAGATGATATCACCTGGTGGCATCATTACCCTAATCTCAGTAGTTACGGGGTACTTCAATGGCGCGAACACGTACCATATCGCTTGGCCCAGTCAGTGAAAGTACATTCTTGGTACTCTGCCGGCAACTCGCGTATGTTGCCGACAAAGGGGAGTTGGCGGGGTCCCGGAGGTAAACACGGAATGAAACATTTTACACCGAATGCTAAGATCGTGATGGCGAATAGACACACAACCGCAACTGGCGACAGAGACATCAAGTAGATGTTGATGGGCCGCTGTTGTGGTTCCGGAGAGCCATCATCGACGCAGGGCCGCTGTAAACATATCTAATGAGAACCCGGAGCCAAGTGGCGCGGACGCTGCTTACTACGATAGCACTGATTGAGGAGTAGGCCTAGCGTGACGCAGGTGGCTCGATGTCGGGCTGAATGTGTCAGAGGGGAGCTCCGGCATGTCATTACTAGACAATCGTGTGGATAGCAAAATGCTCGTGCCACGACACGCGGAGGTCGCTGTGCGGCAATGGGGCTTCGTGGCTGCGCTATCGCCTTTGAGCACGCTCACTATCGCTGACCGAAGACCCGGGCCAGAAATGGAATGGCGGTAGAAGTGGTCGCGAACCCTCATTGACTACTGCGGCCCTGCAGACATGACGTGCATCTCAAATAGTTATGCTGTAATCGGCTGGATATGACCATGTAAGTGCTAATCCATACTCAATTGTGCACCACATCCCGTCCTCTGTAACCGGCATCTATCTCCAGCTTTGATGATGGGTGTCGTCTGAATGGGCTTGCGTTATGTCTATGACGTAAGTACCACAACCTCGGCACGAAGTATCTAAAATGCCCACTCACCGCTATATCTCTAGTGCGGATGCATGCATGTAGAACTTACTTGCCGTCCGAAGCTCTCGCCGGTCGACCATTGACGCTGGTAGCGTGACGTCGATTAGGACCTGGCGAGCCGAGACACCACACCAGACGTAGGCAACGGTAATTGTACAATCGCTGTCTTCGCGGTTCAGTAAGCCCCATAGATTTACACGGTATGACCTACCGCTCCGCATACACCAGTACCTTCAGAGTTGATCCACTTCATAAGAATGCCTGTAGTCCCTTATTTCGCGACAGCACAAGGGATCCGTGTTGAATTCGAGCTAGGAGCGTCGATCATGTCGCTACTACTTGTCGCCATATGTTCTCGTCGCAATATTTGTCCACTGTATGCTACTACGTGGACATCGCCGTTTTGAGATCATTATCCAGACAGTGTCGAGACGCAGACCATATCACCTATTAACATATAGATGAATTACTAAGAACTTGAATGAACTAAGAGACGAACATAGCACATACTATGTTTCTGCCCCCATTTGGTGAAGATATGACGTCGTCGCAGCGTAGTCTCATACCAAGACCCTCCACGTGAGGGGTTTGTGTCGAACCTAGTCGCAGCGACCAGCTGGTATGTTATCCAAGAAGAGGGACGGCCCGAGTCTCAGCCGCAGAGGGATTAAAAGAGACAAGAGAGCGATGTATAAGGTCACAATTCAGGGGTGATTGTCAAGATTGGTACACAAGTCTGGTCGCGTTCAAGAAGCAGGGTACAGACGTGCCAAGTTGAAGGTTGGTCGCAGATGTGTCTGTGGCGCAGAGAGTATTCCATCTCCGACTGATCTCCCGGGCGTCTTGTGGCGTGACAGGAAGTCCCTCTTTCGGTTAGTCACAGTCAACTACTAGTAGTACGCGGCTGCTAACTTCACTTGAATCACAGTTGCATTGCATTGCTTTACCCTCACCAGACAGCCCGATTATATCTGTCGCTGGTGCTGAACTGTTGGATCGGACTACTCGAACATGATCTTCAAGTTATCCAGTCTGGTACTACACAACATGCTCGTTCTTTTGTCTGCGGTCAGCGAGGAGGCATTGCGCAGGACTACCATTACGGCTGCTGCCTGCCAAGAGCAGGAGACGACGAACCCGGAGATTGAGAACGATGATTCGGACAATGATTCGGACAATGACCACCATGCAGTCTGAGTGTCGGAACGTATGAAGACCGCGTAGCCGTGACCTACAAGACATCCGTCTGAGTGCGGGCTCAGGGGTTGGTGGCTTGGAGGACCCAGCGGCATCGAGATTGTCTCCGAGTCACCCGCTGTGAGAACGGTCTCTCCTCGATGCGGAGAAAACTCTGCTACTCGCAAGTTGCACTGCGCCTTCGAAGTCGGAAACCCGACAAATCGCAACAACGCCTGTAGACTGCGTGTATACCAGGATAATACATGTACGCTATGATACCTTAATAGTTGTCCACAATATACAAATCACTACGCATGGTCGCCCTACCGGGCTCCACGACTTATTCGCAGCACGGTGCTTGGTCATGTCTCTGCAATGGTCCCGCTCTGCCAGCAATTCACGCCCAGCGAAGCCATAGCAGCGCCGAACCGCCCGTAGCGAGTACGTTTAGTACATACAGATTGGTGGTGGTGATCAACATGTTATCACATACTTACTGTACCAATGTATAACACACTCGAATCAAACACAGCCTTGATCTCCCACAAGAACATCGCCAACGGCATTGGTGCGCATCAAGCTTCACCGGCAGCCTGAACCACATTCATGACAAGGTCGGCTATCTTTGTTGATCTGGGTCGAATGTCACACGGGAATGGTTTCGGATGCCTATAATAATCGTCAGCAGACACTTCTTGATTCGATGGTATCGCTCACTTGACGATCCCAGTCACGAACAATGGCTCAGGTGGGACTTCCTTTCCATCTATGGTCCTAGCAGGCCGGATGTTGAACGCTGCAACAATGTTCGCAGCCGCAAGGAAGATGCTGGACTCGGCAAGGAACCGGCCGGGACATATGCTTTACAACAGGGGTCGGCCAAGTGTATATCGCTACGGAAAGAGCAGGCACAATCTACGCACCGTCTACCGAAACCAAACACGAATTTCTGAGGATTTTTATCTTCAGCTTGATCCCCACTTAGCCCGATGAATCGCTCGGGGTCAAACGTGTCGGGCTTTACATAGTATTCTTCATCGCGTGACATCGCCCTTGGGCATGCAGAGCAAGTGTCAGTAGACGCGCCGTAAGTTAGCTATCGTGTACTGCCATGCGCACCATAGATTAGTGAAAATGATTGACCCCTCGGGCATTGCAAAGCCGTTGTATTCATCCTCTGCCGTGAGCGCATGAGGGACACCTAGATTTCGATTGTCGTTCCTCAGCAACATGACGAGGTGCCACGGCATGAAGACAGCTTACCTAGAGGAACAGGGACGAGCCAACTACTCGACGATGAGATTTGAACCAGGCAAGCGGGTGAAGTACACAGCAGGCATACCGGTAAGTCTCCTTCAGGACTGCTTCGAGATATGGGAGTGCGGGTCGGTCGTTGATGTCCGGGAGACGCGAGTCGCCAACTTCTTTATCGACCTCCATTTGAGCTTTCTCGAGGATGTCCGGATGGAGTACCATCAACAAGATGAAGGTTGTGAGTACAGTCGTTGTCTTGGCCTGTGCTGAGATGCTAATCAATTTCTCATGGATTGTGACGTACTGTATCCGTCCCAGCTGGAAAAATCCACGCATTGTTTTTTCAAACAGGTTTAATAAGGGATGATTAGAACATACCACCATACATAATTCCCATAGCCGATGCGATCTCTGCCTCCTCAGCTTCGTTCAATGTTCCCGAGTTCGCCGCCTCCTCTAACAGCGCTGCTGCAATAGAGGGTCGTGCGGCTCCTGCTGCCTGTAGAAAATATATATATCATGCCAGCCTGGAACCTGCTTTCGCATGAGGTACTGACCATTTCATGCTTCACGCGTTCAAGAGGGATACTCTCCATGTTACGAATTATACCACGGGCATGGAGTCCCCTGCGCTTGAATCCCATTCCGGGAAACCATGTAGGTAAGCACTTCACTGAAACGTTCGTCAAATATCATCCCTTTCAAACGAAGAACTCCGCTCACGAGCGGGTATGAAGTCGACGAGCATGAATCCTGGCCCTCCGGCCTCAACGACAAACTGCATGGCATGTGAAACCGTCTGGATGTATTCATCGTCCATGGAGGACGGAGAATAGCCGTATGCTATGCCAAGCATCAATGCTGCTACATACCTGCGATTGATTACCGCTGTCAGTTTCACGCACGATTGACAACACGGTCGTCAAATGAAATCGTACCGTTTTATGTGCATCGCAAACTCTTCCGGCTTGCAAAGGAGGTCCCTCAGTAGCTTCTGTACCTCCATGTGCTGCAGCGACTCGTACGCATTGAGTGTGCTCCGGGATTGGAACGCAGTTTGGAACCACCGACGATGGCGCCTCCACCGATCAGAATATTGCATATTGACTATTTGACTCCACTGAACACTGTTACAGGAAGACGCCGTCGATGATATTCATTAGGGTATAATTAGTCACCCATCCCAGTACAAGCTTACATATCAATGATAAACGTGGTATGCGGTCTTCCGGAGTATCTCGCACCATGTTTCTCCAGCAAGTCGCGAGCAGTCTGCACGCAGTTGAGTATGATCACGGGCTTGTTGATGATCCGTGCGTACACCACATTGCCTGACAGTGCATCATTAGCGGGTTGGTGCCAACAGAGCGGGGACGTACCATAGTGTTTGCCCCACTGAGCTAATGTATACTCTTGATCTGTTATTGGGAACTGATGGATGTTCCCAAGTATTGGCAGTGAGGACGGTCCAGGCGGAAGCCGGCGTCGAAGTCGTTTCATGCCCAGGTGACTGAGCAATGCCAGAGCAAGTGTAAGCACACACAGGAAGCCCGGGACGTTGAGATGGAACAGGGGACGCGTTACAGAATATCCCAGCGGGATCTTCAATATCGAGACTGCTTCCATGTGTGATACAACAAGAGAAGGGCAATGAGGGGCCTCCCAAAATCAGTCTTAATCGAGCTCCTTTGTGCGGGTGCGAGGACGTCAGGGTCTCGGTCCTGGACATACACCGCGCATCCTGATATAGTGTGGACAAGGAGTACGGGTTTACGACCGCCCGAGATCGCTACCTAAATTAATTCAAATATCAGAGCGGACCGGTTTCCAGACTAGGGGATTGTGACAAGTGACAAACAGTAATGGAGAAGCCAACGCACCACTTCATGCGTTCGCATCGCCTTCTGGCTCGCACGGTGCATCCTGGAAGAACGAGCACATACCTAGGTGCAAACGCCCATGAGAATGTGTCCCTGAAACGTACCCAGTGACCAACTGCCACGGCGGTACCATTAGTACACGTATAGCAGCCCTACAATGTACGCCGACGGATTCGCAAGGGATAGCATGTGGTCTGTAGTCGCGGGGGTGGTGTCTAGCTCTACTTTGCTTGTATCCACTAACCGCTCTTATCTCTTATCAAAGGTCTCTAGATCTCTTCGTCGCGAGACCTCGCGCTGAGGCATGTAAAGTGAGAAGGGTCATTAGTCAGTATAGCGCGCATCAATGATGACAAGACGGCCACAAATTAGTTGAACCTCACCCACGCTGGCGATGTCGATCAGCCCTTGGACATTACAAGTCATAGCCAGCATACCCTTCCCACTCGGTGAGCTGGTGCGGCACTCCTGCATAATTGTTCGTTATCGACATATTGATTGTTGAGATACCGATAGTGTCTCACCTGATGGTGCGGGTGCAAGTCACCTAGTAAAAGCGAACACCATTTCTTTCTATCCTTTCCGCGGGGTGTCTGGATGTCACACCAGCAAGAATATGAATTTAGTAAGCGTCCCGGATGTGCAAGGTTTGATTGGAGCAACTTTTCACGTCCCAATGTGACAAAATTGTCGTGAAGACGTGCCAAAACATTTCCTCAATTCAGCAGAAGTACTCCCTTGGTAATCGGCCGGTATGTAGCTGGTGTATGCTGCCGACAAAGGAGGTCCCAGACTCAGACGCAGACTGTAATGCCCCATACTCATCCCCAGACGAGCACGCATACGGAATGATGGTAGGGCAGTGGGAGCAAATAGAAATTCATACGCGACCGATAATAGAGGTGTGCACCACTCGTTATCGTCTCGCCAGAGAACTAAGTTATTGATTCGGGGAAGTGCTCCGGTACTCGAGAAGCCCAATAACGGCATCTGATGAATCCCTCGGCGTCGCTAGAGGGAAGCGACAGTCACTGCATACTACTTACTCGCACTGGCTGAGAATTAGGCTTGGCTCAACGCGAGTGGCTGGATGTCCGGCTGAATGTCAGAATGGGCTACGGCAGGTCAAGATGAAACGCCAATGCTTCGATAGTGTGGTGCCCGCTCCATGACACGGGTGGGCCGCTAGACTGGCAGCGGAGTACCGTGGCAGCACCGTCGTTTGCAGGGACTGAACGCGCTCACTATCGCCAGTCGAAGGGTCAGAAATTAAGACGGCAGTCAACTCCCAGAGCCAATATGTAGAGGCTGCGGCCCTATCATCATGACCTGTATTCAAATGGATGGCACCGAGATTGGAAAGTGAAGATGCAACTTACTGACATCATTGCGTACAACATTCCTGTCCGCTGCAATCGGAACTTGGTCCTCGTCCTTCCGCGACATTGACAATAAGCAATGTCTGGATTTGTTTGGGGCACTCCACGAGCTTAGGCAAGTACCTCGGCATCGAGGAACTAGGTTCTTATCACTCACCGTCATGTCTAGCGCGTCGCAAGCACGCGTAGAATATACTAGTCATCTGGCACTCGGGCTTGTCGGGCGTTGAAGGAGGCGGCGGTGCGAATCGAGGATGGTTGAGCCGTATAAAGCCTAGCCAATGAAGTTAACATACCAGATGTGCTAAATTGCAACTACATAGTCGCTGGCGTAGCAGTTCAGCAGGTTCACGACGTTCACGGCGATGTACACGTACTGCAACACATGCACCAGCGTTGTTAACAGTCAACCCTCAGAAAGCACCTCAATTTCCTTACCCCGCGATAGTTCGTACTAGTAGAATCTGAGTATCTGACAGCGACAAGCGCATCAGGGAACCACGTGTGTCAACTGTTGCTATAATATGTCAGCATAGGCCGTCGTTGTACTGCTCATGCGTTGTAAGCTGCTACCTGCTGCTACATGTACGCAATCACCTGCAATCCACACTCCGACTTTCCCCCCAAATTGATGAAGATATGCTCTTTTAGCTAGTGACCAGCCGGGTCGGCAGGTGCAAGTCGTCTAGTAATGCGAGAGGTCTCGGCGTCGACGGCAGAGGGGAGAACAATGCATAAGCTCTCAAGGTCGGAGTTAAGTTGTAGGCCGCGGAGGAAGAGGAGGGATCAGGTGCCGTGGTATAGCCTGCGAAGCGCCCGCCCAGGTGGCTCCGAGTCACCGAGATTGATACTCCCAGCTCTGTCAGCTCCGCGAACTCATCAGCTCTAACCACTTCTCGATAGCAGCCCTCTCCGCTCAACAGCGCCGCTCGAACGTCTGCATATCAGTGACGCATCATCGCCTCGTCGCTTGAACGTTTGAACTTCAGATCCATTTCGCGGAACGTTTTTGCGACAAGATGTGCAACTTATCTTGTGCCCATTGGGACAGCGACCCACATCCTCCGCTTGCATGGGCATAGTATCGTCGGTCCTGAGCGAGCAGAGAGAATGATGAACTCTAGGTGAGTGAGCGTGCATTACGAACGAGACTGACGTGGGAGTTGATACACTCTGCAGATAGCGGCGCGTGATCATGTACTCACAACATGCGGGAGATAGGCATGTTCCGTGCGACGAGCAGCAGACTGTCAAGAGGTGGCCGTGGGCCATGGCCAGCGCTCGACTCTCCGTGAGATTGAAGACGAGTTCGATACCGCTGAGCGCGTGCAAAGGTGAGTAATTCGATGTTCGTGGATGGGTGGGTGGTAGCTCAGATTTCATGTCTGCCTAGGTTCACCAGTTGTAGCACACGTCAAACGGTTTAGAGCAATAGTGCGTATTCGATTCTATTCCAGACTACTTCAGTGATACTGAAGAATACGCAAAGGTCGTGAAGTCGCTAACACAATGGTTGAAATGAACTGCCGGCAAGGCGGGCGGAGGCGCAACATGGACGCTGGCTAAGATTTTGTTGGTTTGATAGGGCCGGAATGCGGGAACAATGTGGAGTAACGACCAGATATCGGAGGCGAGCTCTTCTAGAGTTAAGAATCCTACACAGGAAGTAGGTTGGGATGTATCGCGTATACGACACGATAAGCACTCGAGCGGTGAGGATCGCCGCGGACGCAGGTGTTACTGCCCGGTCGATGCAGACCGGAGAGCCTTCGCCGGAAAACTTTGATGTAATCGAGTTACCTGCTTATACATTTCAGAACTCCTCCTGATCAGATACAACAGCAATGGATGGTGAGCCATCACTCGGCAGCCTCGAGGCTATCGGGCAAGGCGGGAGCAATGTACGCTGGCGCGCTCCAGCACGTAAGGTAAACGGTACACAGATCGAATGGTACAACTATCAGTCATTTATATGAAACATTCTGTTCCCAGTTTCTATCGTCTACGTTCCATTTCAGGCTATCGGAACGAGCTCTACGTTCTACAGGGCAACCTCCGTGTCATATACCTCCAGAGTAGGGTCGGCGACTGAGGTAGCCCAGACTCAGCCTAGAGGCGAGGTGGCATGGCGAGGATGCAGAGCCTCGTTGTGTTCCGTACCGCAGGACTTGCTCGGCAGGTTTGCCGTGATCCAGGATCTCATCATGATATTGGACGGTTCTATCTGACTGAGACGAGCAAAGCACCGGGCGACCTGCGCATTGTACGGGCAGGTAAGCCGGAGTTCCTGTGCGGTGGATAAGAGCTCGTCTACTAAATGCGGTGGACAGAATGAAGGGCTCGGAATGGTCTACATTGCTCCCGATTTGAAAGGAGGACCGTGGGCGAGAGCGATCGTCTGGGAACATGGGATGAGACGGGTGTGCGAGTACGTGAACACAAGCCCCGGGTGTTGCAGACACTGAAGCCAGCCGATCGGAGGTTAGATAGGAGCGGTGCTTCGTCGTTGTGAGAAGTGCAGAGCGTGCAAACCTGACCATCGCACGCGGATCGCTACACCTGTGCTCCGGAGCGTTTCTTCGCTTGCCCGTATATGATAATTCTATCGATGCACTATATAATCACAGCGTGGTACTTGAACCGTGCCCACTGCTGAGCCATAGTAGGACGGAATGCGTAATGTGTCCTAGGTCAGTAGGATGGCCAATATATATGAGTCCTTGAAGTTGGACGAATCGTGCTAAACACACCTACGACAAAGATGATATCCGACCAGTCTGATGTGAGTATGTAGGACGGAATGCCCCGGGAATTTACTCGTCAGACCAAGGAGAGCGGAGAGTAGGACTAAACCGTCGAGGTATCTTCATAGTACTTATTGCTAGTACGGCCACGCAGAACGGTTTCGAGACGCGGGCACAGCGCGCAAGTGTCTGACTGACCACAAGGACAGCGTATTCTTCCTTAGGCTGCGGCACGTCATTTTGAGCGCAAAGATGCTCGAGTCGAGGTGAATGCGTCCGACAGGGACAGCGCGAGGGCTACACTTTGTGTTTGCCTTCGCGGTGCATGGGTAAAGAGAACCACAGATGCATCAGATGGACAAGAGTCACTGGAGACGTAGACAGTAGCAGTGGACGCCTACTACGTTGCGGACGTACCGACGTCGACGACAACCTTCGCACGTCGGACTGTGCCACGAGTCCATCTTACTGCATTTATTGTCGTTCTACACGTCTACATCTAGATGTCTACACATTGCTTCACCGAATCGTACAACAACGCGTCCGTCCCCGTGGAACGTCGGCCCAGCACGCTACGCGCCACGCACCTTCTGGAGCATGCGCGAGACATTGTAGGCCGCAGAGATCAGCGTGACATGCCTGCAACCATCGCCGTCAGACGCTGACTCAGGAAAGCGAAATTGAACGTACGTGAAGCCCTGGACAGCATTCCCGAGCCTGTGGAAACGGATAGTGAGATCTCAATGGGGTCGTTGTGTACGCGTTTACGTACGCTTCGCCCGCTACGGAGATCTCTTCGGTGCACAGCCCGACGTGGTTGGTGTATTGCAAGAAGTCCTACGCGAGGCGAGCCTGAGTCATCATAGACAACAAGAGAGAACGACGAAGACCTGCCTCGAACATCGCCACAGCCTTGTGGAGCATCGCCTTGTCGTACTCACCCGCCCGCGCCAGAGCTTCTACGCACCTACGTTACAGTCCACGCGTCGATCAGCGGACTGAACGAACGTGTTCGCGATCGCGGACGCACCAAAGTGTACAGAGACAGAACGTGCCCTCGTCTCCCCCGACGCCGTCGTCGGTCTTGTTGACGTCGTACCGGTACACCAAGCCCTACACGCGACGCACGTAAGCCCACGCCGCACGGCCTACTCACGATCGCACGAAGTGCACGCACGTTCGACGTCAGCCCTCCCCTCTCCGGGGTGTACAATATCCTCTTCAGCGTGCTCAAGAAGCGCGGATCCGACTACGGGATGCATCAGCACCGCCGTCGACACACTCGGGGGCCGTACGCACCGGGGGCATGAAGAAGACGAGCGGCATGATGAGCAGCGACGAGTCGAGGATGTCGAGGTCCTCGTAGCTCTGCGCGAAGAACTTCTCCTCCGGGTTCCACGCTCGCGCCATGATCTCCTCGTAGAGCTCGTCCCGTGCGGCGAGCCACTGCGTGCGCCGCGGGCAGGGCAGGGAGCGCTTGTCCGAGAGGCGGAGGCCTGCGCGATGGGTTAGTGGTGGTAGGGACAAGGGTGGGGGCTACAGCACCTCGGTCGATCGCGACCCTGTGTCGGTGCTCAGCGTGGGGAGCGCACGGTCGTAGGGGTTTTAGACTCACCACATCATGATCTACAGGAGGTCACAGGGTGAGCACTTGCGTACAAGATTACGATGTCGTGGCCTACCTTGGAGTACTGGTACAGCGAATATGATGAATCATCGCACATAAATCATACCCACAAACGACTCACCGTAAAGTGCCGATGACGGTTACGCACCTCCCTATCATCCGCGCCCCATCAACCACGAAGCAAACTCTACCACTGTGTTCATTCTCACCAGATAGACCTGTACTCTACATGAGTAAATGGTACGTCGGAATAGCTCAGCCCACTTACAGATCGGGCTGCTTGTAGTTAGCGATCACATCTGCACGAAACGCGTTGAGCACACGACAAGCATCCGTACCCCGCGCGGAACGTACACTCGACGCTGCCAAGAACCTGCGTGAGTAGAGCATGCGGTAGTAAGCGGTGCATGCCACGTACATCTCTCGCACAGCCACCCTGCCCGCCGTCAATGTCACTTGCGCCCGGTCATCTGAGACGGACACGCTCACCAGGTATCATAGCTCTACAAGAACATCCAGCGCGTGAGCGAGCACCCTACTACAGCAAGCCGGTACTCACCAGCGGCTTGCCATACTAAATAGAACCGACACCGTCAGCGCCCGCTCGACCGCAACCGAAACGCACCCCACGCACCTTCTGCGACAAATAGATACAATCCATCCTGCGCCACGTCAGCCGACCCCCGCAAACGCACTGCGAAAGCGACGTCAGCAACGAATATGTGCGCAGCTGCCCCCCGCGCGCGCGCGACACGTACCTCCGCACACTACTCACAGCTCGCCGTAGATGTCCTGCCAATGTCAATCGATCAACCTCTCACTCACGATTCAGAGCGCGCGAGCGGACGGCGGCGTACCAGCTGCACATGGTCGATCGCGCCGTTCCCGATCCTGACGCGCGCGAGTGAGCGGGTGCGTGAGAGCGAGGGCGGGGGACTCACCGCACGGGCTTGGAGCCCTTGTGCCCGTCGAGGTGCGTCAGTTCCTCTTCCGGGAAGATCTTCTCGCCTGCCACCATCCGCGCGCGCCCCCAGTGAGCGCTACCCCACGCCGCATCACTCTAGTACGCACCGTGTATGGTGTACCTGCACAACCCGCCGTCAGCACACGCATCGACAGCAGGCGAAGCAAGCGCACATGATGCTCAGCGAGCCGTCCGGGTTCTTGTCCCGCAGGCGGTCGAGGATGAACTCCATATACGCTGCGGCACGCACGCAACTCGTCAGCCCCCGCCAGAACGAGAACGCGGCGCCGGACGAGCGGGGCTACTTGCCGTTCGCCTCGTAGGTGAAGCCGAGCCGGATGAGCGCGTATAGCGTGAACGAGGAGTCGCGGATCCACGAGGCCCTGCGCGCCGCACGATGAGTCAGTTCTTCAAGGACTGGGACGTACGGCGGGGACACGCACCGGTAGTCCCTAGAACGGCGTCCGCGTCATTGCGCTCATTCCGTGCTACACTCCCCTTACGCACCAGTTCCGCGTCCCCCCGATATACTCCGGCAAGCTGAACGTCGGGCTCGCGACCACCGCGCCTATCAACCAGTCGTCAGCGAGCGAACGTCGAGCGCGGGGCGGGAGCGGGAGCGGGACAGAGAGACGCACCGGTGGGCTCGTAGATGAGGAGCTTGAGCGCGAGCGCGCTGCGGTGGACGGCCTCCTTCCACGCGCCCTCGTACGTCGACTGCTTGATCCAGGTGTTCCAGTACTGCGTCGTGTCCTGCCGCCGTCGCCATCAGAACCCGCACACGATCTCGAACACGATGCACACCTCGAGGAGCCTCTGCAAGAGGTGCTGCAATGCGGCGAGAGTCAGCGCGGGCGGCCGCGAGGGAGCGGCGCACGCACCTTGGTCAGGAACGGGTCCTCTGGCGGGCGCAGGTCGGACGCGCCCATGACCAGCTCTGCGACGGATTCTGAGCACACGTCCTTACGAACCACGAGGCGCGAGCGACTCACGCTCGAACGACACCCCGAGCTCGTCCGCCTTCTGCGGCGTCGGCCTCGCCCCCTCGGGGGCCGCCCCGCCCGCGGGCGGGATGCGCAGCACGAAGGTGACGACCTGGCCCTCGCCGAGCACGAACGCGGCGCAGGCGCCCGGCCCCTGGTGCCCGCGCGCGCGCAGGTCGAGCGGGCCGAGCGCGATCGCGGGCGCGGCGACGTTCTCGAGCGCGGACTCGGCGACGAGGCGGAGGTCGAGCGCGAGCCCGGCGCGGGGGCACTCGAAGAGCGCCTTCGTGTGGCCTGGGCGGGAGGGCGCGGGCGAGGAGAGCGTGGGGATGGAGGTGTCGGGCGGGAAGGAGGTCGTGTGCGGTGCGCGGGCGTAGTCGAAGGCGGGGGCGCACTCCATGCGGAGCGGCATCGTGCCGCGGATGACCTGGCGGGGGGGGGCAGGGGCAGTCAGTGGATGATGAGGGGAGGGGAGGGACGGCGGACCTCGACGCGCCGGATGAGCCAGGGGAGGAGCGGCTTCGTGGTCGCGGCGTTGGCGTGGCGGGGGAGAAAGTCTGGGAGGGGTGAGTGGCGGGGGTTGGGCGAGACGCGGGGACGTACCTGTTACGGTCGCGACGCCCTGGTCGTGCAAGAACCTAGGGTGCGCAGTGAGCAGAAACCGGCCGTTTACGTGAGCGCACGTACTTTGTTTGCAAGACCTGTGTCGAGGATGTGAGATCGTGTTTGGTGGGAAATAGGAGCAGGCTTACGTTGGAGTTTGGAATGTAGTTCTGCTTGGAGGTGAACGGGACGGTGGGCGTGATGGAGAAATGCCCGCCCTGCGAGGCGCGGATATGAACACAGAAGAGTGGGCCGCGGGTAATGGGGGGACAGACCTTTTTGTCGTCAAGGATGCGAGCGAAGACGGAGGGAGAGTCAAAGTTGGGGACGCAATAGCTCTCGACTGCGTGTAGAGAGTGAGCAGGCGGCGGTCGGAGAGATGGACAAGATGGGATGTAGGAACGGACGCCGTGCAAGGCGACGGAAGACGTGGTAAGACTCACTGGAGCCATCCGTGCTGACCTGCAAGCTCATCAGCCCATGTGCGGAGTCATTGGGAGAGGGGAACGCACCAGAGCGGCGGTGCGCAGGTTGCCGATGCTACGAAGCGTCCTCACCAGTCAGCCCCTGGCCCGTCCGCGCGGGAGGGGGTTGGGTTACTCACAGTCCATGGTCGGCGAGGGGAATGTAGCCTCTCTCTGCGCCTGGCTTGGGCTGGTTCACGGTGGACATTGTCGCAGCAGCAGGAGGGGGCGGGTGAAGAGTGGCGCGGGTGAGAGGACGGACAGACGGCGGCTCGGAGATGGCTCGGATCCTCGCCGGCGTCTAACCGGCCGACGCACGACGACGCGCGCCTGTCACGTGCCCCGATCAGACGCGTCCGTGGCTGTCGTCCGGCGGGGCACGTGCGACCGGGTCACAGGCCGGGTCGCCGGAGAGGGCAGCGTTCTGCGCGGTCCAGTCTAGGCTCGTGACCAGCCGTTCAATTTGAACTCCGATGCGTCGTTCGAGGAACGGCTGGTACAACTGGAAGGGCGCTTAGGGGGGGTCCCGGATTTGGGCCCCCGTGTGAATCGACACTTAGTGAAATCGTGCGTTTCGCGTTTGTTGTCTATGGGGAGCCCTCGGCTCTCAACGTATTTCGTAGATAGGCAGTCTGTATTTGTGAAACAAATCAAAGAATATATGCATCTAACTAGTCAACATAAGGGTCAACATCAAGCTCATCATCCAGCGAGAAAAACTGCTCCGGCTCAAGCCAATTCTCCTGTGTTTCTATAAGGACCATCTCTTCATTGTCAGCCTCTTCCTCCGACTCTTCTTCCACCTCAGCGGCTCCTCCATCATCCTGCATACTATGGTTGCCACCGTCTACACCTGCTGCAGCCACGCTATTGCTTGAGTGCCGTGGTGCAGAGCGCGTTTGCGCGGGTGCCGCACCGATGAGCGGCGATGTTCTCCGACGACGTCGCTTGAGTACAGACATCATTCTGTTGTACTCGCAGAGCGGACCAGACAGCTGCGAGAGTCCAACAGAAACGACATTCGGAACGACGGCCTTCTCACCGTCAATGACACGTCCGGGGTGAATCCTATATACGTCTGTGGCTGCCAATGTTCTTTGTAATTCTTCGAGGTCGCGTGTAAGATCTGGTGTAGCGTGTTTCGTGCCTTGCTTTGAGCCCAATGCTTCATTGATTGAGGTCACCACAGTGCGAAGGACATTGATACATGGCGAGATCATCTCGAGCCAGTCCCACGAAGCACCGCTGCCTTGCGCGCTGTAGATCGTCTGTATCCGATGAGTACTTTGACCATTAATGGACTGCTGACATGATGGCCACTCACCTTCGTCCAGAATATGTTGTGTTCTTGAAGCAGATCGACTGGGTACCAATGATTCGGCTGTCCCGTGGTATTGACAAGCCAGTTATTGGTCATAATGGTGCTGTCGCGGTAATGTATATATGTTAACATTTAACTGCATCCGCGAAGGCCGTCGAGGCTTACCGGAATGGTTTCGGCCATATATACTCGAGATTGTGAATGACGAAAAGCGCTTCTTGCGCATATTTCGTGTGGCCACTACCGCGAAAACTGAGAGCAAATACTTTGAGTATAATGATGATGCGGCCAGAGTCACCGCTCTTGATCGCATCGGTGAACTCGCGCAATAGAAGGGCGTCACGGAGAAAAAGGCATGCATTTTCGAACACCATGTCACCCTGTGTCAGTGGGACTGTGTTCTCCGAGTCCATGTCCTGCTCCAGCAGCTCGCGTGCACGTGCATTACGGAGCTTCGACACGCCAGCGGTCCCTGGCTTGATGAAACGCGAGACGATCTCCCGGGCATGCTGTTGTAACTCACTGAATGTTAAATTCTCTGCATATTCCTCCAGACTCGTGCGACCAGTGACAAGACCCAAGCAATGGATGACGCGGCCGTACAAGGAGTGGAAGATGAGATCACATGCAGTGCGATATGAGGGGCGATTGCTCAAAACGAAAGGCTTGCGGTCGAGAATGGTATTGTGCCATGACAGGCAGGCAGGATCGTGAGGGCCAAGACTCGGGTTACCCCAGTGGGTCTCGAGGACCGCATACGTCGCGGCCATCTGATAGTGGAAGAGTCCGGGGGCGAATGCTGTGTACAGAAGGGATTTGGAGAACGAGTCATGTCCTGCGCGATTGTTGATAACAGCGCGAAGGCGGGCAACCGAGAGTTGGTCACCAAAAACAATCTTGACCGTCTCGGTGAAGGCTGAGCAGGCTAGATCGTGGCCAAGCTCACCGAAAACAGTCTCCAACACCTCGGCATTGCCCTTCACACTCATCTCCTCGATGTTCATTGCGCGGAGTGGGTAAACATCCGTCTTGTGGAGCGCAATGCACTCGGAGGTTCTGGGCATCGTACAAAGGACGTCGGGTGCGAACCGTGCAAACGTTGAACCGCCATGCGATGTGATGATGCGCAAGACGTTGTGCTCGAGGAGGGTGGTAAGCAAGTTGTTCTCGCTTGAGTCAAGAATAATGTCGTGCTGTGTAAGGGGAGGCGCGATGTCGAAAGATTCTAAAAAGTCCGATGTGTACATGTCACTGCGGGGAGCGGAAAATAGTGGGAATACAGTTGCACAAGTACCGTTCTCGATGGAATCTTTTCGCCCCATAATCTGTTCTGCGGCATGGAGGATCCAGTTGATATTGTCATAGACATGGCCAAGCTCATGAGTACGAGCCAGAATGCGTGCACTGTGCCGACAGGATTCAGATAGACGCCGAAGTAGCCCTGCCCCTTTGTCCGAATTGGACCCTGCGAGAGCGCCACGCAAGTCGTCCAGGTCCGTCTTGTTGTACTCCTCTTGGTGGACTTCTGAGCCATTTGTGCTGCTATGCATTGACGGGGTGCTCTCTTGCTGTATCGTCTGCTGAACTGGAATGGCTGTGGCAATGGCATAGGTCTCTTCATCGTCTGAACTATCAGAGGGTTCAGAGTCGCTCTGGTTATTGACTCTAGGCTCTGTCGATTGGGCCAATCGCCTTGAACCCTTCCACCCTGACCTCCCGGCGATAGTTGTATAGCTGCTACAAACACCCATCCGCGAAAGGACACTGATGGTTTGGCGTTGTGCACCGGTCGCATACAGGTACAGTCCAAGGACATGTCTCCCGTAGCTGTTCCTCTGACTACGCTCACCAAGGAGCCCTGTCAGTGCGGCGCCGACACGCTAGGCATGCATCAGCATTCCGCTGGTGAACATTACTTATACTCAAAGGACGCACCAAGTCATTCCGCTCCATTGACACTTTTGTGGGCGCTTTCTTCTGCCGTCTCGTCAAGGTAAACTCCTGTAACAATTCTGTCATTGTCGGGCAGAGTTTCCTGAGGTGCGCGCAGATCTGCTTCAGGTCGAAGTTAGCCACAAAGGATTCATTGACAATCAATTTCCGTGATTGTAGTACACCATCCTCAGTCGCACGGGAGCCTTCGAGTCCAATGAGCCGCTTGACATACTCCATGATCCACAAACGAACAGTATCCCGGCCTGTGGGACTGTTGAATGAGGATACCCAGTAGGTGAGCACTTGCTTGACACGATCAGGAATCTCAAACATCCCGCTGTAGCGTTCAGCGCCCTTCCGGGATGCTGGATCAGAGACGTAGAGGACGAGGTCACCCCAGGTCAAGTCATGCCTCTTGAGCATGGCTAGGGCTTCATCAAGGATGTCTTCGCGTGCACGCGCAGTGGGACTTGCTAGCCCCGCAAAACTGTCATCCTGAACATTCCCGATGGTGAGCTCACCCGGGCCTGTCTGTGCAGCTGCCATTGCTGCCTGATATGTTGTGTTTGCAGCAGACACTTCACGCTCTCTCCGGTTGCGCTCTTCGCGCCGCTTTTGGAGTGTCTGTATACGCTTCTTGCTTCCCTTCTTTTGGGTGATCTCGCGGCGATTTTTGCGGGTAATAGGGGATGACCAGATCGGTCCACTGCTGCTTAGATGAGGCTGACAAGTGGCTACTGAACGAATAGGGGTGGTGGGCTCTGGCTCCGGAAGTGCAGTAGAGTCGGCAGGAATAGGGGATAATGGTGGGATGGTCAAAACTGGAACATCCATGCTCTCGACAAGCGGCATGGCTGACGGATCTGTTTCATAGGGTTCCCAAGGCAAGGATTGAACACTGTCAGTGTCACTGTCATTGTTTGCAGGTGCATCGGCTGGAGAGGACGGTGGCGAGGACAGTGGGGAAGACGGAGGGATGGGGGACATCACTAGAAGTTCTTGTTGGGCGAGCATAGAATCCAGGTTTGGCAGTTCCATTGTGAGTAAACAGGTCGTACTGTCTTTAAGGCGGGATGTAGCAAGAAGTATGCATACACACAGTTGTGTCTATCGCGGTCACAGAGAAGATGACCACCGTACAACCCTGTCCGCCACCGCCACCGCTGTGTGCTGTGATTACACCCTTGCCAACATCATCTGAGTCTGTGCAGCTGCCCCTGGAATGGCTCAACAAAAGCAAACCCCCACACGACATCCCCGGGAAGTACATGACAACAGACTGCCAATTTCGAAGCGACAATTACTAGCGGAGGAAGAAGTCAGTCAGCTGGCAAAACTTTTTGAGGATGCGTATGGGTGGAAACCACGTCCCTTCCAGGTAGCTGGCATTCAAGCACAAATTGAAGGTGTCGATACAATTGTTCAGGCTCCTACTGGGGCTGGAAAGACTGCTGTGGTTGCGGGGGCACACTTATGGCCCCATGGAGCCACGAAGGTCACCATCATGGTCTCGCCTCTGCTCTCACTTGAAGACGAGATGGTACACTGCTCTCCTGAATCCTTAGTCTCCAAAATACTGATTGGGTGTAGGTCCGAACATTTAAGGAGAAATATGGGTTGGATGCAGTAGCAGTGAACAGTCAGAATGGTGCATGCTCACCTCGTGTGGTTTCGGTACATTGTATGAATTCTCGGCGACAGTGTGCCACTGATTTTGTCATGGCTCTCTATTATTTGACAGGACATTCTGAACATGAAATACCAAATTATCCTAGCGTCGCCGGAGATGCTGCAGTCACGCACCTTTATCAACAAAATTCTCCGCAACTCACGATTCACTAGCCACATACTTTCCATGGTCATTGACGAAGCACATTGCGTCTCTCACTGGGGTGCTGACTTCCGCAAGAAGTACGCATCCCTTGGGGTCATACGCGCATTCCTTCGTCGCGGGACTCCTGTCATTGCATTGACAGCGACCTTGACAGGGCGTGTACGTCGCGACATCCAGAGCAAGTTGCACTTCCCGAAGCATGGCAGTCGCTTTATCAATTTTGGTAATGACCGACCCAACGTGGCCCTTGTTGTACGTGCTGCTGAACATCCTCAGAACACCTATAAAGATCTCGACTTCGTCATACCAACCTCAGTTACTCATCCTGAGGACGTTCCAAAAACCTGGATCTATGTTGACAATATCAACACAGGCACTGAAATCACCGACTATCTCTCGAACCTTCTTGAAACCCGTCTTGCTGGTGATGCGAACATCCCGCAACCAGCAAATTTAATCCGCCCGTTCAATGCTACGCTGTCATCAGAGTACCGGGTTGCAGCAATGAATGCATTCCGTGATGGCAGTGTACGCATACTCGTATGCACAGAAGCGGCAGGAATGGTGAGTCAGTCTCATACTGGCTTTATTCTTGGGCTCATACCCTTGTCAGGGATGCGATATACCTGATATAGATGTGGTCGTGCAATGGAAGCTTCCTACCACGTTCTCCAATTTCATTCAGCGTGCAGGCAGAGTCGCGAGAGGGCCTGGTCGCCGAGGGCTTGCGGTACTCATTGTGGAGCGATCAGCATACTTTCTCAACTTGACCATTGCTGCAGCGGAGGACCATACTGGTGCTACACATGCGGGCATAGGGATACATGCTGGGAAGGCGAAGGCGAAGGGTAAGCCGACTACCAGAGGAAGAAAGAGGAAAATGCCACTGCAGGCAAAGGCCAATAAAGATTACGCAGAGGCGCATGGTGTCTTTCGCGGGGGTGCCTCACGGGAGGATAGCCCGCCAGATGGCACACAGCCGGATCTCGATCTAGAAGCCCTTGACGAAGGGCTTCTTACCTTTGTCCAAAGCACTACGTGTCGCCGACAAGTCTGGGCCAATGCCTTCGAATGTATATTTTCAGGTTCGTATGCTATTATTGATATGTCATGCAGATTCAGCTGATGCATAGAACAACATCAGCACCCACCGGAGCATGCTGCGACATCTGTGACCCCTCTCTCCTTGACTGCACTCGGCCTGACACAGAAGCACGAGTGACCAGTGCAAAGCGCATTACACTCGGTCTCCCAGATGTCAAGGTGCAGGCGGCATTGTACCATTGGCACGAGGAGGTCTACGAGCGAGATCATGAAGATGCGATGTTCGACTCAACAGCGATTCTCGACAATGCCACGATTGCGCGCCTCAGTTCCACAGGAAACCTATCCGCCGAAATGCTAACGTCAATCTTAAAGCCATCATGGTGCTGGTGGACAACCTACAGCGTAGATCTACTCGCACATATTGCAGCGATGGATATCTCCTACATTCCGAGGGCCAAGAAACAGCCGACTTCAAAACAGGTCCCCTCGTCTGCACACTCCACCGAGCCCGAGCATAACCTACCTACCGTCAATTTGCCTGTCGTGTCGGGCACGGAGGTCCAGACAGTCCGCCGGAAACATGCCCCGGCACTTGATTCAGACCTGACCCCCATAACGACTGCGCCAATGACTCTCAGAAATTCCGACCACCCTGTCAGTACTCCACACTGGGGACTAATTGGCGATCGACTGCACGATCAACAACTGGGATCTCAGCCGTGCCCTGAGCGCACGTTTTCAGTTTCGAGCCATGCAGTGGGTGGGCAGACATCGGTGAGGCGATCAGCCAAGCGATCGCTGGAAGCAGATGAGGCGTGCATGCCCATCGTGCTACCTGCAGTCCCAGAGGAAGCTGGTGGCCAGAATGCCAGCGAGCAAGGACCAACCAAGCGGGCGCGTGTTAATCCCACCCATACCACCTCTCTCGGCATCTCATCATCCACTATGATCTCCACACTCAACACTACAGCAGCCGGTTCAAGTAGCTTTGGTAGAATTAGTACGTACGACGAGTTCTTTGCTTTGCTTCGACGACGACCTCCGACCGTGTAGGCAATGACTAGTAGCGGCCTAGCTAGCCTTCGCATATTACAGGTTCGCGGTGTTGTGTAAGCAATATATAAGCTGGTGGTATACTCCAGAGTGGCTCAATGACAAGAAAATGGGAAGTTGCAACCAGCCAGACCAAGGATGTCGAGCCTGGAGGGCTCCCCATAGACGACAAACGCGAAACGCGCGATTTCACCAAGTGTCAATTCACACGGGGGCCCAAATCCGGGACCCCCCCTAAGCGCCCTTCCAGTTGTCCCAGTCCTTAGCGTGCTGCTCTCCTTTCGAACACCGACAAAGAGCACGTGCACGCTAAGGTTACTGGTATTACGAGTCTAGGTCCAGTCGTCTGCTCACGGACAGCTGCAGCGTGAAATCATCACTGCGTGCCCAAGCGAGGCCGTGCTCGCACTGCCGTCATTCCCCGCACTTCCGCTGCGACCTCGCAAAGATCACCACCACCTAGTCCAGTCCATCCGCCGCCGGCATTCCTCCCGCACGCCCTCTCTGCATACGACGGTTCCCTGCCTGCAGTGTACATCCACCTGCTGATGATTGGCAACCCTCTCGCTAATGCCTTCCCCGGAGTCCGCACCCCGATGGCCGCGTTTCACTCTCGTCCTCCCGCGCTCCGTCTCGCGCCCGCACGCTTATGAAGGCAGTCTCCAGCACACCTCTACACCAGTGCTCGACCGCGCCTGCGTGCCCGCAGGTGCGATGCAGGCATATGAACCCTTGGTTCCCGCCGTTTCATCACGGCACGTCTCCTACCCGCAGGTATACCGAGATTCTCTAGCATTCAAGTCTCAGATCTCTGCTGCTCCGGAGGCCGTTTGCCATCGCCCCCTCACTGCATTACGGCTGCATTCACCATTGTTCACATCCTGTTGAATTCTCTTTTTTACTCGCCGTGGGATGTAGCTTTCCATTATCGTGCGTACGCCACCAATTTGCCTTGGACGAATGCCACGCTGCCTGGGAACTAACGGCGAGTAGTCCGATGGTCAGACAAAAAACACCGGTGTCCCGCCGGCTCCACGAGTCAGCCGCACAGGCTTTCATGTTCGAATGAAAAGAGCCGACTTCACGGCAACATCAGCGTTGGACGGCACATCCCGCAAAATCGCTAAATGTCCCTGCTACATGTTTGTTTGCTACGAATGGAATTCCCGCACAGAGCTAGTCAGTGCATTCGGTGCAGTCAGTACAAAGAATTCTGGGATTGTTCGTCCAGTATGTGATCCTAGTATGTCTCAGGATTCTGCCGCACTCATCCGGATATATTCAACGCAGACTCTGTTCGGTCTCACTAACGTGCCCCCGCAAACATCGCTTGTTCTGATCTGATGCAACCATTCAGACGGGTATTGCACGCCACCCATAGTGTGTGTCCACTTTTCCATCCATGATGGCGTCACGCCGCCTCCGCGTCAGCATTGGCGAGACGAGCCAAGTCCAGTCGATCCCCATGTCATCGCATCGGAGGTATCAACAAGCCTCTTGTACCGCTGCCGAATCTTTTGGTCGACGGACTCTAAGCTTCAGATGGTGGGTCCGTAACCATCGCCAAGTATGATGAGGACGACAGACACACACCGTAAATGATGCCGATGATTTCTGGATGGTACACGTTGACGGGTCACCTTTCTGCTACCAGCATTGTTCATTGATTCAGATGCACACCATTCAATCCGCAAACCCGTGGCAATGCACATCTTGATCCGTACCAAGTCACCTGTTTTTCCCGCTCACCTCGGTCTCTGCTCGGACAACGGCCAAGTTGATGGGCGCAAACGCAGCAAAAGGGGAGTGGATTTGGGGAAAGATTGGTCTGGAGTTCACTGAGGTTGACATGGAATGAGCCATGAAAGGGTGATCGGGCTGTTGTTCCAAATCTCGTAAATGATCTCAGGCCCGAGTTCTTGGTGATTTGTGTCGTCCAAATCGAGCTGTACACCTTTGAGATGTGAGTGGCCAATGCAATTTGACCTTCTTCTGAGTGTATTCATTTGAGAGGCACTCAAAGCCAAAAGCACCGAAGCTAGAGACAGTTCCAAACACTGGAGAGAAAGCAGCTAAAAACTACAGTGGCACGTGGGATAATTGTCATGAGTATAGTTTTTCGCCGCATCTTCCTTACCAAGTACATGAGTCCAGATGGTAGAGGCTTCCGTACGTGCACCGGAGGAGCTGTCAGTCCGCTCTGCCCTCTTGACATAGCCGTGACGCCTGTTGAGACCTTTTTTTCAAATACACGCAGTAACAATAGCCGGAGAACAAACTTACCGTGTTCATATTTGGTAGCATTGAGAAACGCCGATGGACTCGCAATATGATTTCAAGTTGTCCTATGCTGAGTGGTATGAATCAGACTTTATACGCATGCCAAGCATAGCAGTGTGCATCCAAAACATCCAGTCGTCCCATTTCAACAATCTTGAGTTGATGAGACCGGAACGCGTCTTCTCAGGCATCTATTTTGCCGTCGACGGTCGTACCATGGGGAGATTGCTTCCGGTCGGAATACCACCGGTTAAATGCATACCACCTTGCCATCGTACGCCGGGGCACTGCGGCAACTTGACACCTAGCAGCGGTTTCGTATTGCCAGGTAGCTGATGTTAAGTGATCTCGGCTGTCTGCCGGGTTTACAATGCGCAAGCTGCGTATTTCTTCCCCTGTAATGACAAAGAATATAACGTCAGAACTTTATGCAAGGAACCAAAGCGCACGATACCACCGTATTTTCTACAACAGCAAGCTCTCGGTCTTGGTACGACGACAGAGGTGCTAGCCGCTCAATCCTTTGTCACAGCACTATGGCCAGCTACCATAGTTCCAGCTGACGAGTGCCTACGTAGATTGATCTGTTGTCAAAGAGCACCCGGTCGTTCACCGAGTTCAGTACGTGAGGATTTCGAAGCACGATACCGGGACCTTCTGATAGCAAAATACGTCCTGCGGGCCCACAAGTACATATGCGAAAGATGGGCAATGGATGAGCATCATCTGTAAGATGAATGGCAAATTCATAATAGGTTGTACGCATAGCTACGCTCATGGCTGACGTACCTAGTGCACTACGTGTCACATAAGCATGCATCGTTCCCACTCTCCGAAGGCAGGATCGTTGCGCAGCATACGGTTCATGACGGATCATATCCACTTTGCAGCGTCCCTGAACTGGTTGGAAACAAATACGCACCTCGAGCTCCCTGCATTGGTTCTCCGCCTATTGTTGGTCCTCAAGGACGTCGAATCTAACGTCTAGCGAAGCGAGTCTCACCATGTTAAGCAAAACTTGCATACCATAACCTTGAGAAAGGCAGGGACTCGCAAGTACTTCGAGGGGATGTGGAGTTGACGATGTAATGGTTTGTGAGTAAGCATGGTGGCGGTGGTGAGTTGAGCGCTCAAGCGCGTAAGGTGCGTGCAGTTGCCGTTTTCGATCTCTGACCACCGTCTTGAAGAGTATCAAACGTGCCCGAACACGCCCTTCATGAAGAGCGCGCCGAGCGCGCTGCACCGCGCACATTCAGCAGAGCTCGTGCGGAGGAAGCGGGCAGACACACCGATCGACGGTCTTCTCGAGGTTCCCCGCGCCCGCGGAGAGCGCGCTGGCGAGGCGGCGGGAGGCGCGCTCGACGTCGGCGTGATACGCTGCTAGGCTGCGCGGGCTGAGCTCCTGGCGGAACATCTTCCGCGCGTGGTTGAACGTCGGGCCCGGGTCCATGAACGGCAGGGTCGCGACGAGGCCGGAGCTGCGTGCACGTCCTCGCACTACTCTGCAGGCTTGATCCCACTTGGACTACGAGAGCGTGTGTCCGGCCGGCGGCCACTGACCACACTGCTGCCGACTGCTGCGGAGGATCCCCCGAGTACGGCACCGGGGTATTGCACGCTGCAAGCCCTGTCAACTCCCCGCGCTGACATTCTTCAGACACCAGACGCGCGGGACTATGCGGACATGACCGCGAGCTCGGGAGCTGCATTCCCCGCGAAAAGGTGGGTGGTCCTGCAGGCGAAATTGGAAAGGATTTGATAGGGGCGCCTCGGCTTGTAGGAGTAGCGCTTGGAGCGCTTGTTGAAGAGCGTGTCAGCGAGGTCGAAGGAATTGAGGACGGCCACCGGGTGGTCCAGGACATGAATGCGGGACACCTCGCCTGCTACAATGGTCCGGTCAGTTTTTCAGGAGGTGGCGTGTGTAGACTGACAATAATTGCGCCGCAGCTCACGAAAGGAGAGCCAGGGCGTACCGCTGGGTATTCTGCCGTAGTGGCGTTCTGCGCTGTTCAACTCAGCGCGGCGCTTGATCACATCGGAGAGCTCGGGAAAGGCTTCAGCAGCCCAATCCCGCACTTCAGCAGCTGCGACCTCAGCGGTTTCGTTCAGAGCTGGACGAATAGCATCCATCAACGCAGCATCGTCGGAAACAGTCTTCCTCATCTCTCTGTATACCACCTGCATCACAGGTGAGGACTCCGGCCATACAACGTTCAATGCCAATCCCTACAGTGACGTCGTGCGACTGGTCTGCCCACTCCATAAAACTCCGTTGCCCTGTGGGGGGACCTTTTTTTTTGCCAACCATCGGTGGACCTTTTGCAGGGGGGAGAGCAGAGTCGTGGGCATTACGCACTGGATGGTAGTTATAGTACAAGAGAGAGATGCCGTAGACGCCCGCAACGCTCAAGCAACTGATCCAATTCGTGAATGCCTGCTTCATACGAGTTTCCCTTTCCTACCGGCATCGGAGGTCGATGTCGGGATTGGCAAGCTACGCACTTTGGCAAGTCCGGGAGATCAGATATATAGCACACTCCGTCAACAGCGACGATAGACGATAATCAATATCAAACAAGCCAGGGTCGTAACAGTAGCAGCGGGCATGGCACCAGCGGTACGTGCCAGTAGCGCCGCCTAGGAATAGGGCAGACGCGTGCAGGATGAGGGAGGCGATGTAGGGGAGGCGTGCGGGGCACGTAGCATGTGCGTATGTAAGTAGGTACGGGGTCACAAACAGGGAGAGGGATGAGATGAGATGAGGTCCGTCCATTCGAGTTATAGAGATACGAGCACATGAGAGACAAGACGTAGCAGTGACAGTAGATGAGAGCGTGGCGTGAACGAACGTGAGCGGGAGCGCGGGACTCGGCGAACAAGCAAGGAGGGGCGGGGCGTGTGTGCCAGTCGGGGGAACGGAACGTGAACTAGAGGGATGAGATACAAACGAGCAACGGCAGCATCTAACACAGCCGCTCATACCAATGCCTTGGTATCGCATCAGTGACGCAAGCTTCTAGAGACGACGACCGCTCACCTCAGTCCATCGCCCTTCAGTGATGACCTGCCCAGGACGACGAGCGACGACACGCCGCACGTCTAACACACGACGCAGCACCCGCTCTTCGCAACCTCCACGTTGCGTGCACGACTCCCCCGCCGTTCGTGCCCCGACGGCACGTGCGCAGGTACGCCTTCTCGCATCAGCATCGACGCGCGCGTCGCAGCCTCAAATACGTCGTCCACGCCCTACCTCGGAGTATCAGCGTTCGGGTCATTATCAGAAGCGAAAGGAAGAACGGGGATTTCAATGTGGAGCAGGATGGGAAGTGAGCGTTGTAAAGCGCGCGAGAAGAAGTGGAGAAAGGAAGACAAGGAGAGGAGAGACAGTGGAGGACGAGACGTACCTCGATCTTAAGCGCAGAGCACTCCTTGTACGCCCGCGCCCCGATGGCGTTTGCGACGCGCTGGGCCTCCGCCATTGTCACGTACGACCCAGGCGGCACGCTCGCGCCTGCCAAACCAACCCAGCCCCATGTTCGCACCCGAATCCCAAACCAATCCCAACCACAACACGAAGCCCAGCATCCACGCCAATTCGGAATTTGAAAAAACAATCCAACACATCGAAAACTGTAAGAAACGCGTAGATGAGGGGAGGTAGGGGACGCACCTTCTGGTGGACGAAGATCCGACTTGCACCCTACGAGTATAACAGGGATCGTCGGCCCACAGATTGAGCGTACTTCTTCTATCCACTGCACCACTGCGTCAGAATCACAGACCACACAAACCCAGTATCCACAGAAAGAGGGGGGAGGGACAGACGCACCTTGACGGTGACGTTCTCAAGTGAGTCCGGCGTGTCGATGGCGAATGCGATAAGGATGACGTGAGATTTCGAGTACGACATCGGCCGGAGGCGCTGCGAGTTGCCGGCCCCGTCGTTCCATCACAGCATTCGGCGTACAATGAGCGAGCGTATGCATGTTGTCGACATCGCGACGCGGAGCGTGCAGACACGGGGACCGAGTGTAAGGCATCAGCAGCCGAGGAGAGACGGAGGGTGGTCGGATCGGACGAGGCGCGAGTCCAGTCGGGTCGAAGGCAGGCCAGGCGGGCCGAATTTCATATCGGAGAACAGGCGGCGGCGTACCAAACCAAGTTTGACGGTGGACGCGCGCAGTGATGGACAGTTGATCGCAGCGCCACGGCAGAGGGGGGCGTCAGGCATAGTAAAACGCGGCATTTGGAGATAGCCGACGAAAAGCGGCCGGTCGAGTGCGGGGGGCGTTGAAGCAAGAGGACGAAAGAGAGCGACAGCGCAGAGGGCCATACCGAGTAAACGGCGGCGCCGGGATGTCGGAGACACCGGATCAAAGATGGCAAGGCGGAGGGAGAGGTGAGTTGGGAAGGCAACCAGGGGGAGGGCGCGCGCAAACGAGCGGGATTATGACGCAATGTATGAGCCGAGGGGCGGTGGGAGACGTGGGTGATGGCGCGGACAAGGGGCAGCGAGCGGGCGAGAGTAAGGTGTAATGGGATAAGGAGAGGAGCAGGAAGAGGGATGCGTGAGTGAGGTGAGGAGAGGGAGAGAAGGAACGGACGCACCTCGTACTCTTCCTGGCCGCTTCACATTGTCACATCATCAGCCGGGTGCCGTGCAAAGGCATACACGATGCAGACGGGCGGCGTGAGGAGGGAAGAGAAGAAAGGGACGTACGCTGTATCCCAAAGGGCGAGCTGGACGGGCTTGCCATCTAGGCGGATTTCTGCGACGTAGTTTTCGAAGATGGCTGCGGGCGAAGACGCTAGCGATTAGCGATAGACGGGAATGCGGAAGAGAGACGTACTGGGTTGCTAGCGGGCGCATCGAGTTGACAAAGAGGTGAGGAAATCAGTTGCGATGAGGGGGGGCGGGGCAGAGACGTACGTATTCCTTGGGGAACTCGCCGAGGGCGAACGAGCAGAGTAATGAGGTCTTGCCGCACGCGCCTGTGTGCCGTTCACGCAGCAGAATGGACATTAGCACGAGAAGAGACGGAGAGAGGAAGGGAGAGAGAGCGGACCGTCGCCAACAATGACAAGCTTTCTTCGAATCTGGGGATCAGCGCGGGGGAGATATCAGCGGGGGCCAGCACGAGCGGACGGGTAACGCGCACGGGGTTCTGGGAGGACATGGAGAGCGCCGTCGAGGACTCTATGCGAGCCTGAGAGGACGGATGAGGCGTGCGAGGAGGGCGAGGGCGAGGGCGAGGGCGAGGGACCCTTTGACGGATGAAGGTGAGCGACGGCGGCTGGCCCTTCCCCCCGACTAGGCCGCTTATGTCAGCTGCACCGCACCCTCCGCAGCCAATGAGAAGCCTCTCCCACGGCGGCCCGCCTTTCTGTCCCGTTCTGGCCACTTTCCCCGCCGACGTCATCTCTCGCCCGCGGCCGACGACCACGACCACGACCACTGCGGCCTCCGCGGCCGTCCTCTCGCTCGCCGTCGTCACCGCCGTCGTCGTCGCCGCATCGCTGGCGTCGCGTCGGGAGCCCTGCGGAGGACTCACGCCGTCCTGCCTGAAGGGATTCGCTTCCCAGCGCCGCTCGCATGTGGCAACCCGTCTGCACTGCTGCGCTCGTTATCGTCGAACCCTCGCACGGCCCTCGTACCACTCTCCCGTCTATATACACCTCGGTCTCCTCTCTCCGTCTGTTGCCCCTTCTACGCACTCTCGGTACCAAGCCGACATACATCCCGGAGCGCGGGTCTCATCTGGCCAGCGCTCCCTCTCAGGAACACACTTGTTTCCACCCCACGCGCGCTGCGGCGTCAACCGCAGACGCGTCCCAGACGCGTCCGCGCTCCTCGCGCTGCCCGCCGCCGCCCGCCGCCCCCAATGCCCCCCAACCGCGCAGGGGACCTCCAGGACCCCGACCGCGACCCTCCTCGCAGGAAACGCGCGCGCGGCAGCCCGCAACCCGCGGCAGCGACACCCCCGACCCCCACGACGTCGGCCGCGACCGCGCTAGGGCGAAACGCGCGCGTGGGGACGCCGCGCAGTGCGCGCGCGAACCCGCGGCGTGTCTGCCCTCTCCCGCCGCCCCCCTCCACTCACCCGCCGCCGCCTGCCGCCCCGAATGTCCCCCAACCTCGCAGGCGACCCCCCGGACCCCGACCGCGACGACCCCGCGCGAAACGCGCGCGCTGCGGCGTCAAACAGCGCGCGCGAATGCGCCAGCGCGCGCCGCTCCTTTCACTCGTACCACCACCATCTCGATTTGACGCCCATGGCTCCATCCACTTCCAAGGGGTCTGCCAACCCCATCCCCCCCCACCTGCGAGTCCAACAGGCTGCACCCACCCCTCGTGTCGATAGTTTGACGGTGCGGGCGGCAGGCAACCGCACCATTGAAGACCGGGTCGTTCGCGACCCACAAACTGGAGCTGTGTCACTCCCAAACGCCGGCCAGAGCGTTCTCGCTCGCCGAACCATTAGTAGGGAAGGCTCTGCTGAAAATGCAGCCATCCCCTATGTGTTGAGTAGCGAGCCCCAGGAAATTGACGACCTCTATGGAGGAATGTTTGAGCCTGGCGAGCAAGCTACACCCCTCGCAGAGGGAGCAGTGGTGCGTACCGCCTCTCCGTCTGATTATCGCGATAACCCGGCGCTTAAACGTGCCAAGCAGCTGCAACCACAGGACCGGGCCCCATCCCTGGCGGTATCATTGCTGTCAGAGCACGAGAGCCTGGCCACCATGCCCAGGCCATCCACGCCTCCGTCCCCCACTCCTGACCGCAATGCCAGCGCGATGGAAGTCGACATCATCTGGTTCCGGGCCATTCCAGGCTTGTGGCCCAGATGTGAAGGCGAACTCAAATGGACCATGGGAGACGCGGCAGCGGCCGTCGCTATGAACCTCAACGGTCTGGCCGAATTCATGGAGTCAGCGCATGAGGTGTTGAATGTACACGTCACTGAGGAAGTCAACGAAGATTTCTATGAGCTGGAGGGCGCCGGATGTTTCTGGCGTCCCATCTCTGAGAGTCTCGGGCGCATAGTCGCAGCCTGGGGATACGCGTGCCCACAGGGCATGAGCTTAGTTAGAGAACGGGCAGACGAGGAATATGCCGAGATCCTTGCGAATTGGAGCCGAACCCACAAGTGCGAAGTACGCGTCGAGGCGGCCCGTGAGAAGGCGGAGAAGCGCGCGCAGAACGAGCGCCTCACTCTGCACAATGAGATCAAGGGCGTCACGCAGGCGATCAAGAAGATGAAGTCGGACCACGACGTGGTCGCTGGCTTAGCTGACCAGCTCATCGAGAAAACGAACGAGCGGGTGGAGAAGGAGCTATCCAAGGTCGACTTGGATCCGGTCTACGCTCAAGGCGTTGAGTGCTAGGATCGACGACATCGCTATGAGGGGGGTCGACGCCCCGACGTACGCTAAGGCCACCGCTGCCTCCTCTGCCAAGGGCAAGGAGAAGGAGGTGCGCATCGACGAGCCCACGAAGGACCCGCATAAGCGGCCTCGTGCCCAGACGCCCGCAGCCGAACAGAAGCAAGGCGGCAAGGAGAAGAAGGACAGACCCCGGGATGCGAAGCGCCCGAAGGACCACACAACCCCCGACACCGCGATGACCAACATCTTGGATCTGTCGACGGTGTCGGACTGGAGGCAGCTGCACGCTGCATCGACCCTGGGCGAGCTTGCCCCAGGAATCAAGCTATCAGACGCCATGGCTATCGCCAAGGGTCTCCAGGCGCCCACCGCGGGCTCTGTCACTGCCTCCTTGTGGAGCGGTGTCATCCCCCTCCCCTCTACCGGTGGCTCGACAGTCATCTTGCCGGACGGTAAGAACAAGGCCACCCCCAAAATGGGCGCCTTCGGTCCTGCTCCGCCGCCTTTTGACAAGGTGAAGCCAAAGCAGAAGCCGCCCATGCACATCAAGCAGGGCAACGCAGGCGTACACCCACGACAAATCGTCGTGCGGTCGCTAACGAAGTCGTTCGTCATCGCAGGGTTCAACGAGACCATGATGACGGCGGTGTGCATGAATTTCCTCACCACGGAGGTGGGATCAGCGAACCGGCCTTCGAGCATTTTGCTCAAGAAGTCGGAGATGGACTGGTGGGTCACGTTCGTGGACCGGCCCAATGACGGGGAATTTGAGGCGCTCAAAACAAAGCTGCCCGAAGTCATCGAGGCGCGCTGCGGCCGAGATCTTAGTCGAGCACATGTGGACGCTCACCAAGATGGCCATCCAAAACGTGCCGTTGTCCTGGTTAGGTTAGGGGGGAGCAATGACAACGTGAGCGGAGCGAGGGTTAGGGGGGAGCGACGAAAACGCGAGCGCAGCGAGCGTTTGAGGAGCGAACCGACAGGCGACAGGTTCTGGGGAATCCCCAGGACCACCCTGTTTCGCTCTTTTTATAGAGCTCATCAGGCCTGCTCAACGGTAAAGTCAAATATTATCCTGCTCACTCAGCGTCCAGTGCCGGGGCGGCACGCTGAGCAATCAGGCTTATGAATTGCATGACTAAGTCCGCTCCAAAAGGACTTAGTAATCGCGCTGACGCGGCGGAGGATTCCTCCGGCCGACATCTTAGGTTAGGTTAGGAGGGGGCGACGAAAACTCGAGCGGAGCGAGAGTTTGAGGAGCGAACCGACAGGCGACAGGTTCTGGAGAATCCAGGACCACCCTGTTTCGCTCTTTTATAGAGCTCATCAGGCCTG
>KV429057.1:190349-367043 GCA_001632345.1 Daedalea quercina L-15889 | reverse complement strand
CCGTAGAGAGCACTGGAGGCAGGCTTCTCCGGGACAGGCAGCAGAGCACCTCGAAGCTCGTTGACCTCGTGGACGTGACACGCCACGGGCAGCGACTGTTGATGCTGTTCTGTTCGCTGAGCTTGACGGATACTCGGTGACCAAAGGAGCTGTGGAAAAAAGGTGGAGGCGCGACGGTGCTCAATGAGAGGCGAGACCAACGACCATGTCGATGAATTGGACGACCGCGACAGGAACGGGCGTAGAAGCGAGAACGACGTTGGTGGGTTTGATAAATGACTGAATATCAAGTGTGCTGATGAGGGACACGACTGCAAGTGAGTTGATCAATGCCTGTGCTGGAAGACGTGAGTGGATTTCTAGGACACAGTCACACAGACACTGCGAGTTCAGCTTACTATGATCGACTCGGAAATATCCAAAACGGCGCGGGGGTTTCGTAGACTGAGACGATGGGTAGATCCTCGACCGTGACCATCGGGGGAAGTGAAAGGAGCGCGACAGTTTCCAGGGAGAGGGAATCATTGAGCTCAGCGAAGGTGAGGGAGACGAGGGACCGGAGGACGGCAGCTAGCGTGGTGTGTACGATACTGACGACTCGTCTTCCGATGTCTATGAAAACGCCGTGAAGGCAGAAGCCGATAGATGCTAAGGCGTCCAAGGTTGGCAGTGCTCGTGAGGGCTAATGCTGCTGAATGAATGGTACGCGAGATGGTCTCGCTTCGGGCCGTGAACGCCACGGGTACCGACGTAAAGCATATCGGAGGTATTATCTATTTGATAGAGTGGGTCAGAAGCCATTGTTCACCTTGCTGAGGCTTGTTGGTACTATTGAACTCACCAACTCTGGTTAGCCACACTTGGGACTTATCGGATTGAGTAGCGATCTGCTGCTTGTCTGAAGTGTTCAATGATGTCTGGCAGTAAGCTTGGACTACATTTAGCGTGAAGGCGACTTCGGGACGCAGTGCACGGCCAGTCATGGTACTAGTAGCCGCTGAGCAGTGAGCCTACACAAGGGAGACCAGCTTGTATCATAACATTGTCCGCTAGTCCTTGTCCGAGGCGGCAGTCAATGCGCACTGCCAAGGACCAAATTCGAGTTGCCCTGAGCTTGCTGACCAGTGAACTAGTGACCGGTGACCTTGCCCTGATAGCAGTGCTGAGTGCTCGCAGCTCACTGCTAGACGCGCCACGGTAACGTGACGTGTTACGGCGCTTGTTTTCTGCACGGTGTGGCACGAACCTCGAGGTCACGCTTGCAGCTGTACAGCTTGAAGTTCGCAACTGCAGTCGTATACACTCATACCGAGTGTGATCTCGTTGGAGAAGGGACAGAACCTATCTACCTGAAGTCAATCCACAGGAAGTGACACGACCGCATGTTCGGCGAAGAGGAACTTGGCATCCCGAGCTCGAGGGTAGAGTGGCCACACGTGGCCAGTGAGCGCGACGTGCAAGGCGGAGAAAGAGATGGTATACAACACTTGGAATGGCCTGAAGAGTACAAAAGAAACACCTTTTCGACGTGTTGTAGACATCAGATACACTGCAACGAAGACGACGGAGGAGATGGGCCTGCCCCATACCATGGATATTTTCCCTGACGACCCACGAGACCCACAGGCTAGCAGAAATCTCATCCTCAAGTCATACCGACGTTTGGAAGATATTGGATCCGCGGAGCGCTTCCATGCTGTCTTTGTCGACGCCGTTCGTGGTGTGTAGTACATGCCTATCCTTCATGATAAGTCGATTTACGTATGTAGCAGCTCACCATTGTTTGTACGAAGCGTCGAAGACCCTTCACGGTGACATCGGTGCCAACAACATTATGTGGTACGAAGGGCCGGATGGGCAGCCTGTTGGCGTCCTATGAGACTGGGATCTCGCCGAGGATCACACCGACCGCGACGTCAAGGCCGCCCAGCCTGAATTCCGCGATACCGCAGGTGACCAGCCAAGCTCGAGCAAGTCCACAAAGAAGTCTATGGGTCTGCGCACTGAGCAGTCCCAGTATCGGCCTGCGGGTCAGTCCACGGGTCAGGCGACGAGCCAGGCTCCGAATCTGATCAACGTCGCCTCGCTAGACGAAAGGCAGGAGACACCAATGCCCAAACTCAGATATCGGACTGGTACTGGAGCCTTTATGGCTCTAGACCTTTTGCGCGACGGTCCGCCGCCACTGCACAAATACTGCCACGATCTGGAATCGTTCTTCTATATCTACATCACCTTCGCGGCCGTATACGATCCTCCGAAGAGGTACCATGGAAAAATCATGCAATGGCAGCAAGCGTCTCTCAGCGCCATCGGGCACGAGAAGCACGACTTTTTCGTAAATGTGCACACATTCGACCAAATCTTGAACTGGAAGATAGTCCATGATGAGTTCAAGCCGTTGCTCGACCAGCGCAGCTTCTTCACGGCCCTTTACCATGTGTTCGGGAAGATTGCGACACTTGGGACCCAGGTCGGTTTCAATGAAACCACGCGGCTGATGAGCATTCGTGTTGGGCTGCCTACGGACGAGCTTGATTCTGAGATCATGGAGATGGAGAAAAAGAGAGACTCATACATGACGTACAGCAAATTCATGGAGATCTTGCAGCAGCCAGAAGATATCTGAACAATCCTTCCCTCGAACGTACTGGATATTGTACGCACTGTATATACTTCATGCGTATCTCGTTTACTTGCTCGGTAGTCATGAGCTAGTGGGGGCCACTGCGTGCACATATGATACATCATAACAGTGATGAATAGAAGGGCCCTTCTGTGAACATCTGAGTAGGGTGCAGTGGGTGGCTTTTGAGCGTCTGCATGGAGTGCACGACGCCGAGCTTGACGGTCCCGGTGCCCAGACCCTTCATGCTTCATGAGTGGGATACCGGAGTCCGTGCTCCGTGCTCCGCTTGAAGCTGTCGTGTCAGTCTGAGAATACAGTGCACTGGGCATCACACGCCTCTGCAGCACCGAAGGCCAGGATATGCGTGAAAGGCACGCCAGTGTCTGTAGTCCAACGGAAGTCGTCATTGGAATTGGATCCAGCCCACTGCTAGACGCGCCACGGTAACGTGACTTGATACGGCGCTTGTTTTCTGCACGCATTCCGTTTCTCGACAAGTTCGGTGCACGAACGTCGAGGTCCACACTTACAACTTTACAGCCTGGCCGAAAACTGGTGATTATGGGATTTCCACCAAGGACGTGTTTTGGTATGTTTGTTACTCCCTTTGCGCATCCGAGTCTGCCTTCGTGGCGTTTGTGGGTCTGGATGGGGATGACTACATGAAAAGCTGGCACGACAATTGAAGCATGTACCCTCAACTCATACACACCCTTCTCTGCCGTGCTCCCCGTTGACACTGACGAGCTGCTTCAAGTCTTACTCAAGTTCTCGAACACATCATCCCAAGTCACGACGGGTAGTATGGCATACTACTTACTCCGTCTTCTGATCGCCTTGACGTGTGCTTGATCACATTGAATTCGCGACACTGGCTGTAGCATACATAAAAATAAGCAATGCGTGTCTCCTAACCGTGGTGACACATGAAAAAGTTGTAGCCCTGTTCTTGAGTTACATTGCGAAAGATGAGACGGAAGAAGGAAAGAAACTTGAACAACGATCCAATGAGCAAGATACGTGCATGTACCAATGATGGCGGGACAACATAACCGGGGGTCAATAAACGAGAGTAAGGACAGTGAGAATCGGGAAGAAAAGTTAGGGAGGTGGGAAGGGGACGATTCGCAGACGACAAATGAGAACTTGAGTGAGGGGGCGTAGTGGAGGTGAAGATGTCGCAAAGGATGCTGGCTTTGATGTACGTCAGCTATGTGTACGGAAGTGAATACTTACTGTACATATCTGACACAGGCCGCAGTGGTAATCTCTTTGGTCACAGGCGGAGGGGGTCATTAATTAGAGATGGGGGTCCGTGGCTTGTGGGATGTATACGATCTCCACGGAGACTCGGGTCCTGTGTTGGCATGGTATTCATTACACTCGAGGTGATTATGTATGACGAGGTGTGTGTCTTATTCTGTGTGTGAGATTTGACTCAGATCGCCGAGGGCGGCTGATGTATCAGGTTTTGGACAACAAGTCGCACATGGTCTGGCTCAATATCGTTTCGGAGACTCCGTAAGACGCTCGCCGTTCTGCAACGGTGACTTGAGCTTGCATTAGGTGGAAACGAGCAGCTGCAGGATTTTCTGTATTGCTCGGACTCTTCACGACTAGCGCGAACGAAGCCGAATACCATGATTCACCAATGACGAAGGAAAGACGATAAAGAGTGTATCGTATACGTACTAGAGACAAACTCAAAAACGATGGTTGTGATGCGATACGACTAAACCCCAGAGACCATTACATGCTTTATGATATTCTAATGACTCACGTTCATTGCCGTCCAGCAGACGGCTGCCATGAAATGTCGTTAAGTCTCTGCCTCGACGATCTGCTAAGAGCAGTCCGGCGAGTGGCAGGGCGAACGCTTGTGTCGCCACCGAGCGAGGGAAACTCGCTGGACCCGACGGGAATCGACTCAGATGCGGCCCTCCTCATCTTCTTCGGCGCAAGAGCACTCTTGGGGGTCTTTGGCGTATCGCCGTGCCTCCCTGATCGACCAGAGAGCGGTTTGAGCGCAGGCGCGAGGGAAGGAACAATCTCCCTCGCAAGCTCGCGTACGAGGACTGCGCCGTCTTCTTTGCTGAGCTTGACGACGATATCATAGATACCGTACCGCTCGACCAGCATCGCACGATTCGGATGGGCCTCGCATACCGTCCGGAGGATACGCAGGAGATTCAGCCGCACGACCGCTTTGCTATGATTGATCTTGTCGATGATGCGCTTGAAGAACTGCGACTTTGCTAGGCCGATAGTGATAGCGGCAGATAGGCGACACATCTTCAAGAAGGGATCCAGGAGGTTCTCGAATGAGTTTGACTTGGCATTGACGAAGCAGCGTAGGAGAGCTTCAAGAGATTCAGGCTTCGTGAGCTGGTCTTCGATCCGTGCTGTCTCATCTTGCAACCTGCACGAACCAGTTCAACGTCTGCAGACACGAACTGTTTGGGCAGTACGTACCATGACAGTATAGACTCCAAAGCGCTGACTTGGAAGTATGGATCGTCTAGCAATCGCAAGTACAGCCCCAAACCATCGTGCTGCCACAAAAGGGTCCTGCAAGTCTTCCCTGCACTCGCAAGATCACAGAGAATCGGCAGTGCGAACTGCTTCAGTGGCGATCCAGACTCGAAGACACGTTTCAGGCTCGGGATGATGCCAGCCTGCGCAGCTTCCTCCTGCCTGCCCTTGTTCAACCGGCAAAGATTATAGCAGGTTTGGAAGATGTGATTCGACATTTCCTAGCGGACCGATACTGTCAATACAGGTAGTGAAGGGACAGTGTATCTAGCATACCGTGCCGTAAGGACCAGAACTCTGTTCGTCAAGAATCTTCACGAGAATTTCGATGGCATTTGCGTTCTGCAAAACTTCGAGCAGGTTGGCATTCATCGATAGGTGCTTGACTGCCTTGAGCATCTGGACGAGATATTCCGGCTGTAGCAGCTCACATGCTCGCAACAATCCTTGTCGAGATCGTCAGGCTACTGCAGTCTTGAAGTGTTGAGAGTAGACTTACGCCGTACGACCTTGCGAGTTCCAAGGGCATTCCGCACATGGATATCTGACTGAGACACTTGACAGAACACGAGAAGAATCTGGATGATCTTCCTATTCATGTCCGCCGCGGCATCGCTTTGGGTAGACATCACGTTGAGCAGAGCTGATGAGAGAGGGTCCAGGAGACCCTCGCGGATGAACATTCGGCAGAAGTCGTTCTTTGTCGTAGGGCTTTGCAGATCGAAGACGCTACATATTCCATTCAGCGCATGATTGACCAGGTCCGTTTGCTCTGAGAAGTCCTCTTCTAGAAGGTCAACGAGCACCTTCAATCCGCGGCAGCTGAGATGCGTCTAAGCACTCCTGAGATGATGGGGACAATATTAGAACTCACGCAATGAACATCTGCAGTGTCAAGACGGATGAATGGCAGAGCAAACGGATGAAGTTGGACGCCTCTGTCCGACATTCCGGAGGATACTTCTTGGACGTGAAGCCCATAATGACCGGGATTCCTCTACCGCGTGGTCAGTGGACAAAGAATGAACACACACGGCTGGACGAACCCAATGAGACAGAAACTCTCTAAGAAACCCATGTCCGCATTCACAAGCTAGACGAGTAGATAAGTGACAAGCCGGATAAGATGTCTGAACTAAGTCTTACCGCATTGACAATCTGCAATAGCTTCATGGTGACGTCTCGTGACGAGCGACCTTCCAGCACTTCCAGGATCGCGAGCATACCATGTGCCGATACAAGCTGTAATTGCATCTCGGGTGTGTCTGCCATAATATTGAGCTGAACCAACATCGTCAACACGAGATTCAGCGACAGTAAATAGTGTGGTCCCGTACAAGTTGATCGCATGCTTCACGCAGCTGGAAGTCCGGCGCGGAAGGTGTGAGTTCGTCGATGAGCTGGGTGACCGTCGCGGACAGTCGCGCGTATTTGTCGCGCTGCAGATTGGCTTCAAGGTCTTCCTCAGAGAAGCCCTCGTCGATCTATGGAGGGTGAGTCTATTGTAAGATAAGAACCTCTCGGTCATACCTCAGCGAATGGGTCTTCGTCGTCGTCCTCATCCCCCAGCTAAATACGCGCATAAGCTTCGCGCGACCGAGACAGTGTCATAACACTCACCCAAGATTTGTTCGACAGACGAGTATTGAGCTGCAACGTTCCGATGGGATGCGACGCTACAGGGACAACGGGAATGAGCGCCCGCTGGGAAGTTCGAGGCATGATCGACTTACCGGTTCCATTGGCCTTCCCGAAGACGTCATCGTAATCCTCATCATCATCCTCAGCGTACTTCCCGAATTCCGGCTGACTGGGGAATCGCTTCGATTCTGCACGCCCAAAGGATCCGCTCCCGCTTGGCCCTACGAAGGAGGACGACCGCGAATGCGCACTCCGAGCGCTCGACGGTCCCGCCAGCGGCGGGTTGGAAACGACCGGACTGAGTCCCGGGCGTGACTTCTTGTGGCTCAGGTCCGGAAGGGGTGCCGTCATGGGTCCTGGAGAGGTGCTACCGAGGCCATAGGTCTTAATATCGTTCGGGTGGAAGAGGCCTCGTCGGAAGGAGTTCTTCAACTGATTGAATGTCGTGAGTGGTAGGAAAACCAAATCACCCAGATCATTTACCTTGAAGTCAGCAACCTTCTCCTGTAGCTTGTCATCATCGTCAAGGATGTCCGAGTAGTCCTCAACGCCTGATTCTGTTTCAGGATCAGGCAGAGCGACCATAGGGAGGGGGACCGACGCAGGTCCAGCCGGGCTTCGTGTGGGTCTGATCGTCTGCGCATTGTCCTCGACCTCGACCTTCTCCTTCTCCTCCTCGACCGACGTCTTCTCGAGAGCTATACGAATGTCTTCATGAGCCCACCCCAGCGACTCATCGTAAGATGCTTCACATACCCTGTATCTTCGTGAGCGAAATGCCCTCCTCAAAATCGTCGTCCCAATTGTCCGTCTGCTCTTCCGGTTGCTGCAGGATGAATGGCATCGGGAGGGTCTCGCGGATGTGACCCAGTACAGGGACCGACGAAGGGCCCTTGCTAGTACTGAGCGCCACCGGCTTGCGCGTATTTGTCGGGGCCGATGAAGCTACTGACTGGTTCATAGAATCAATAGGCCGCAGCGAGGCTGGCATGTTCACGGGCGGGAGCGTCGGCGATGGAGGGCACTCGGCATTAGACGCCGTTCGCCGCCGCTCGGGATGTCTTGCTGGCCGAGATGGAGCTGTATGTCGACGCAGTATAAGACAAAGCACGCTCGTGCGGACAAAACAGGGTAAGCCTACACTTCAGCGCTTCGTTCCACTCCTGCACCTTCAAGACCGCCTCGTCATAGTTGTAGTTGCTCGGCGGTCGCCCTTGCGGGACCGCGCCGTTCCGCGCCTCGCTCGCCTTCTCCTTCTCGTGGCCCGCCATCTGTTTGCGCGCCGCGACCATCCACGGGTGCCGGAGCAACTTCTTCGCGGAGATACGTAGGTTACAGTCCTTCTGGAAACAGTGGTACAGAAAGTCCTTCACGACCGGCGACGCGCCCTCCGGGATCGGCGGGCAGTCGTCTTGCACGATACGGAACAGCGCAGGCATTGGGTCCAGGAAGTGGTACGGCGGCTTGCCTTCGAGCAGCTCGATCACTGTGCATCCTACACTCCTGTACAGATACTGAGTTCCAAGTGTACATGTCATGGATGAATTTACTCGCCATATATCAGATGCAGTCGTCGCACCCGATTGTTCGATGACCTCCGGCGCCACTAACGGGGTAAGGCATCAATGTGCACGCTCTACACTTACTCAGAGGATATCTGCGCACTCCAATATGGGCTCCCCACTACCGCATCGTCCCGCGCGGCACCTGCGGCTGTGCGGCTCGCCACGCCGAAGTCAGCAAGTTTGACGCATCCGTCCTTGTTCGTCAGTATGTTCGCGCCCTTGATGTCGCGGTGGATCACACCCTGGTCGTGCAGGTATACGAGGCCTTCGAGCACTTGCGATATGTAGACGCCGACGAGGGTCTCTGGAAACTTGCCAAATCGTTTGCAAATGTTATGTAGCGAACCGTTCTCGCAGAACCTGAACGAAGTACATATCAACTCTACAATCCCGCGCCAAGGAAGGTGGTACGTTAGTAACAGCAGATATCGCAAACTCACTCCAATATGATATATAGGTAATCTGGCGTCTTCTCGAAGCCCTTGTACTTGACAATGTTCGGATGCTAGACAGTCCAAGCCATCAGATGAAAACGCACAAAACGTGCTGGTTCGCTGACATACATTCAGGTTCTTGAGCAAGTCAATCTCCGACTGAAGTGGTATTAGAACGAGCATAGGCGGAGACGCAGAGTGTTAGGACGTCTGAACATTGGTCAAAAGGCCAGATGCCAAGCTGTGGCCTTTAATACGGCTCATCTTATCCGGACAGGGCTCAGAGCAAGCAAACCATGCAGTCTCCTCCCCTCCCCTCTACGCCTTCTCAAGCATAAAGGTGTTTTCTGTCCTAATGGCATGAGGCCTGCATCACTCCATGAGGTAAATCTACCCGGACGAGGATACGGCCTCGCCACAAATGTTCAGAGGCCCCCGAGAACGACGCACTCACCATGATCTGTCCGATCTCGCTCTTCGGGATATTGCTGAGCTGAATCTCCTTAATGGCAACGGTTTCTCCGGTGGCCCAATTGAGGGCGCCTGGTTATGCGATTGAAGACGTGGAACGTCGCAAGACAAGAGCACGTACGATAAACCTGACCAAACGCGCCCTTCCCGAGGGAATCACCTAATTGCTGAAAGCCAGCTGTCACATCGCTGGCCCACATGAAGCGAGAGCTCACTCACGTAGGCCTGGAGCAGCTTGTTAGATGAGGAACTTGTGGTCGTCCTCCCAGGCGAAGTCATGATGAAGAGCTAACGAAGGCGGGTCAAAAGAGTGGCGTCGAACGCGTCGTGAGGCGCATATATAGCTCTTTGGGATTCCCTGAGTCAGCTCCGGGCACAGCAGAAATGAGAGAGCGTCGCAGCTGTCTCAATCGGAAGCGGTCCGTAGCAGAGTCACTGAGGTGAACGCAATGCGGTGGCTGCCACTCCGAAGGTGCTCCGCGTGCTGTGATATGCGAGTTTCGTGAATCGTCCACGGCAGTTCCTCAAAATATAGGGACCGCTCCGAGCAAGATGTGGTAGAGGAATTGAGTGAGTGCTGTCGTAGTCGGGGCGAACGTCGAGCGGTCGACGTCCACAGCGAGCGCGCATTATGATTCAGTGCAGACATGCCATTTATGGACGCGTCATGAGATCGCGACAGCTCGCATTTGGGTCGCGCGCAGTCAACTGTAAGAGCATTAAGACCCTTGCTTTCCAGCTTCATTCAAAGACAAAACCATCATCCATGTGAAACATTGTGTCTCTGAATCACACGGCTCCTGTACATATACGTATGTGGTAGTTGATGTTCAGATCTATCACGGACTCTAGCAGATCTCGACACAAGCGCTGGCTAATGCCATATCACGTGCGAGTGGCCCGACACCGCAAGTACGGCAACGCGACATTCTCTTGTCTTCCCTCTCACCTTTTCCTCGCTTATTCTTCTGTCTACGCCATGAGTTTCCAGGATATCGAAACAGGCCTTGCACAGCGGCCAACTTCACCACAAAATGGCATTCCACAGTCGCAGGAGGAGGTCGCGTTCCTGAACCTACAGTCGTCGCTCTCGCTCCAGGTCTTCAAAATCAATTCCAACGTTCAGGGAATCTTGAAGTTGGTGGATCAGCTCGGCACCGCGAGAGACTCAGCGAATTTGAGGAAATCCCTGTGCGTAGCAAATTGCTATTCATGCAGAAATCTGGGCTGACTATACACTCCGCAGTCATGACCTGACAGAGTCCACTCGTGCAATGGCAAAGCGCGGTTCGGATGACCTGAAGAAGCTGTCTGCGTTACAAGCTACGTTGGTATGTCTCATTCGCTCTTTGCTACATATTCTATCCCTCATGCCACGTGCAGCCCCGGCAGAAGACGTCGTTGCAGAAGACCTCGCATGACTTCCAATTGTCCCTGGTTGCCTTCCAGCGTGCGCAGCAGGTCAGCGCCGAGCGCCAGCGTACGGTCGTGCAAGGTGTCAAGATCGCGGTGGAGGACGAGGCCGCAGGGTACGTGTGCTCGACTGCGCTGCCATATCATTTCTGACACTTAACAGGGTGGAAGAGCGTCCTTCCAGTCCTACGCCTTCCCAACGGCAAGCGCAGATCCTCCAGAACCAGCTTTCACCACAGGAACTCGCGTTCCAGGAGTCGCTCATCCAGGAGCGCGAAGCTGAGATCCGTGAGATTGAAACGGGCATCCACGAGCTTTCCGAGATCTTCCGCGACCTCGGCACCTTGGTCCAGGAGCAAGGTGGAATGCTCGGTGCGTCGTCTGGCGTCGCGCTGCTTTGTTTTACTCACCTGTACCGCACAGATAACATCGAGTCGAACATTTCTTCGATTGCAGTCGACACCAGCGGCGCTGCGGAAGAGCTGAACACCGCGCACGAATACCAGCGCAAGGCCGGACGGCGCGCGCTTTGCCTCATGCTCATCCTCGTCGTAGTCGTCGCCGTGGTCCTCCTTGCAGTGCGTATCCTCCTTAAAGTTGCGCGTTGTTCGAGCGGAATACCAATACTGTGTTGAATCCCCCATGCAGATCTTGTCATGACCTGATGATGACGGTGTATGCTCAGCGGTGGCTATCATACCTGATGAGTGGATGGATGTGTATATGTATTCCGCACGGACTCGTACGCTATGCTTATGTTAGATTATGTTATATCGATTTTGATTAGTCCGGACTGCCGTGGTCCAATCGTGATGTTCACTCCTGTACTGTCCGTTCGACCGCAACTGAGATTGTCGGTCCCGTTAGTGCTGGCGGGACAGCGTCACTGTTTGTTCAGTGCGGCAAACCGACAGGCAGAACAGGCCGAGGTAGATCTCGCACGTCCTTCGAAGGTGTTGACAGCGTGTTGTGCACGTGCAATGGGAGAAGCAGAATACATTCATTCATCTAACTAGTCTAGTATACTAAAATGCTAGGGTATGCTGATTTAGTTCAACGAGCGACCGACGGACCAAGTGTGTGTCGACTAAACACCTCCAGTATCGATGAAAACAGGTTTGAGAGACCGGGACTGAATGATACATGTATTGTAAGGCAAAGGAATAAGCGCATGCCATAATGACATGAATTGCACAATGACGGGAACCGGTGAGATAGGGACCGGACGGACGAGGGGACGCAGTGCGGACGCCAGAGCAGGCACCGATATGATATCCGCGTGGTAGAGACGGGGAAGCACAGTCTATGTAAGGCGCGGGAAAGACGTCAGGCAGACAAGACGGACCAAGACCAACGAATGCGAATGCAGATGCAGGGTCCCATGCAATAGAGCGGAAAGAGGAGGAAGACGTGAGAGTGATAATATGGTACACAGAAATGCAGAGGACTATCACGCACAACATGGCCCGTGGGTGAAAAGAGCGAGCAGCAGTCCCAAGCGCAAACGCAATAACACACATCACATGATGACACATTTACAGCAGCCCCCCGCACCGTCGTCGTCGTGCGCACCAGCCTTGTCCTCCCGCACGTCTACCCCATGAGGCAAAAACTGGGGTTGCGCGGGAATTGGCGTGGGTTGGGCGTTGGTATAATGTGCGAAGGGAGGAGGCGACGGCGGAGGCGATGGGCGAGAGCGTGAACGTCCGAGGCCTGGGCCGGGAGGGTTGGGAGTCGCGGGGAACTGTGCTGTCGGCTGCTCGTCCACGATGTCCTGCTTCTCCTGGTCTTCGCCGACTTTCTGACCAAATTCATCCATCGGGATGGCTTCTGCGTTAGCGTCTGGCCGCCGCCGAATCTTGGTATGGTCAAATCCGAATGTACCAGGGGCCTAGTGCGCCACACACACGTGAAAAATGGCGCTGCAGAGGGACAGTGTGTCACTTACGGGCTCGAACACTTCACTGCCTCTCTTCTGGGGTGGCTTCGGGCTCCCATCCGCCGTCGCATAGTGGTCTTCCAGGCCTCTCTTCCGTGCGACTACAGGCAGCACGACCTGTCTCACGCTGTTCAGAGCGAGTAACACAAAGGAGGAAATGAGGAACGCGTACATCATCCCAGTTCCCAGTGGATGGAACAGGTTGCGTCCACGACGGAATGGCGTCCATAACGTCGTCTCCATCGGGGGTAGGATACTGCCCGATAGATCTCCTGTTCTCCTCTTTGTTAACCTTCTTCGGCATTGAAGAGGGGGGCTTGGAGTTCGTCTTTGGCTTCTTTGCGCCATTGAGTGAACTAGACGCTGCTGGACTAGCCGCTCGCCGCTTGGCCGTTGTGGGTAATGTAGAGGACGCTGGTGTCTTCTGGCGCTGAGAAGACTGTAGGGGCTGGGTCTGTGATCGGGGGAGGCCCTGTCGGGTGCGAGGAGTGACAGAGGCAGAGGTTGGTGTACCGGGCGCTGACACATTCCGAGAGACATTTGTGGGCATTGGAGTATGGCTTTCGACACTACCTTGCCTATGAGATGAAGGGGTCGGTATTCGAGATTGGCTGGTTTGACCTGGTCGATGTCGCAGAGTGATGCTGGTGCCATTCTGAGATGTATCGAGCGCCAGAGCCGGCGAAGAGGCGGTGCCGTCAGGGTGATGTTCGTACGGATCTGCGGGTTCTTCATATCCGTCGCTCTCTGGGTCAGTCGGTGGCTGCTCATCCATGACCGTGTCGTGCGGGGCAAGCTCATCCTCGTCAAGGAGCGCACTGTGCCCCACTGCACTGACGCTCTCGGCCCGTTGCCTCCTTCCGTACGGCGAAGTAGCATCCCTACTTCGAGAGTTCGATCGTGATCGCTGGTAGCCGTTATGCATAACGCGCGACGATGCATTTCGAAAGGTGTGCCCGTAGTTGGCGATATCGAGCATCTCCGTACGGCGACCTACACGCAGTTCACCGACTCCGCCATTCCTCGAAACGTCACCACGATACCAATGCTCGAATGGTCGCTCTTCGGAGTCGCTTGACACGCGTCCGAGGACGTCGTCTTCCGGCTGAAAGTGCGACGATGTCGAGGAACTGAATGGCGGTGCTTCATCGAATAACTCTGAAGCCTTGTGACGTGGCATCCGCAATGTCGAGCGCATCGGAAACGTTTCGTACCCCTCATCCACCGGACGCAGCTCGCTGCCCTCGTCCATCCTACTGGCGCTGTCGTGAACCGAGTTCTGCGCATAACTCGAGTTGCTTCCCGTGGACGTCCTCCCCCGTGACATAGGTATCCGCGTAGCCATATTGCCGTTGGTCATAGGCGGCGACGCGGGTGAGCCCGCTACCCTATCGGTCTTATTGGGAGGGTCCAGGAAGTAGGGCTGGGAGAGGGAGCGCGCGCGATTAGGCGGGGGCTGGGAGTACTGAGTGTGACCGTTCCGGACGTCCGGTTTGACTCGTTGACCATTGGCCCGAGGAGCGGCGCTCGGGCCTTGACGTTGTGAGTACTGACCATGGTAGGCTGACGAGGTCATGTCTTCACGCGATAGAAAAGCGGCGGACTGGTAATTGTCAGCAGCATGGTCGTCGCTTGAGCCCACCGAGGCCGCTGAGATCCGGTGCGCCAGTACGTTACTTTCATTCTGCAAACCTGTTGGACTTGTCAGGGACGGGCGCGGATGCGTAAAGAGAAACGAGCAGACGTTTGCGTAAAGTCGGGACGATCACCTCGTCCCATGCGGGTTCTCGAAATGCGGATTGAGCGGTCGCAGTGAGTGCCATAGACAAGTTCGGGAGGGAGGTAGCCGAAGGGAGTACTGCCGTTCAGGAATAGCGAAGAAAGGAAGGGAAAGAATGGCAGCAGTTGGGCGGTAACGGCGGGCGAAGAGGGTCGAGATGGTGGAAGCAGTATCAAGACGACCCGCACGCTTATTCCAGAGATGACCTACTCCGTCGCGGTAACCACCTTGGAGTCAAAATAAGGCTTTCACTGAGTTATCATCATTGAGTGTAATGTTAGAAGAATTCGGAAATTGAGTCTCCTCATGCCGTGGGAACGTTCGGTTCCTTCCTCAGCTGCACTGGGAGTTTGCCTCGACATCACCTTGAAAGGATGGTAATTTACCAGGTCGGAATCATCCACTTTGTCCTAGTTTCTTTTGCTGACTGCTAATATTACTCTGTCTTGTCCTTGAGTTTGAGCATTGCCTAGTACTAGTCGTACGTGCAAACACCGCGCTTGCCGTCCTTTTAGTTTCGAGGGATGCCCAAATACGGTGAGACCGGGCCCTGCCCGAAAATCACCAGTGCACTTATCGCAGGCGCTTATGATATTTGCTTTCCGCTTCTTCTCTTGCTGTCGGTCTTCTGCTAGACTGTCGTCTACGGTAGTGCCTCGAAGGCCATTGCAAGGTACGCCGCTAAGTTCACTGGGGTGATGCTTATGGATACTGACCAGAACAGCATAGATGAGTGTCGCAGTCGCCAAGGTACCTCGCCATCTTACGCCGCCAGCAGCGCAGAGCATACGCCCAACCAGGGCTGCGCCGCGCATCCGAAAGCCTCTCAAGCGCGACCAGAAGGGTCTCCCAATCCCCCATGTTCACATTATTGTACGCGATACGCACCAATGTCGCTTGGCGGACCACTACCACAACACCCTTCGTGACGACCTCATGTACATGACCTACACGCATGACCCTCCTCGAAAATCAGACCGGGTTATTCGTCCAAGATTCGACCCCGAAGACCCCTACACCAAGTTCCGTTTCAATCCCCCGGTGGGCGGTAACCGCGCTTTCGCCACGCCTCCCGATCCAGTCACCCCCGAGAACGTCATCCAGCTCGAGTGCATCCAGCTGCACACCCAGCTCGGGGACGCCCTGGGCGACCGGCAGAAGATGCTGGGTGCCATCATGGCGCTCCGCGCCATCTCAGGCCAGTCGCAGCACTCCGGTGGCCAGCGGACTGTCGAGGGAGTGCAGATCGTGAGGGGGCACAGGAACATCGCCTCTTGGACTCGGCCAGGTGCTCCCATCGGTGTCAAGGTCGACCTGAAGGGCCCGAAGATGTACGACTTCCTTGCCACGCTCGTAGAGTTTATCTTGCCGCGTCTGCGAGACTTCCATGGGTTTGCTATGCCGCCCCCATCGCAGCTGCTCACGTTGCCCCATTCTGGTTCTGGCGTCGTGTCATTAGGCCTCCCACCAGAGGCCTTGGCCTTCTTCCCGCAGATTGAGGTTAACTTGGACGCCTATCCCAAACTGTACGGTATGCACATACACTGCATTACCAACGCTTTCGGAGCGGGGGCGCAAAATCGTGCGAGGGCGCTGCTTTCAGGCTTCAGGGTACCATTTGCGCGCTCATGATTCTATGTAAGTCAGACCATCATCGAGTGGGACTGTTTGGCTGATGCGAGAACAGAACACTGGGTAGCCAAGGACGGCAGACAAAACGTATGATATAAATCTACCTCCTAATCGCACGTTCAATGTGCAGGCGCGTGTTAGCCTACTCAAGTACATCGCAGCTAGACATAACCCTGTGTTCCCGCCGTGACTTGAGAAGGCCTGCCTTGTCAACCCGTACTTCCTCGGTAAGGAACTGTACATGGGCAGTATACAGCCCCACGGCGTCCCTGTCAAGGACCTCCACGGTCTTCTTGTTCGTGAACCGTTCCGAGACTTTGCCGTCCTTCGTCCAGATGATGCTGTAGTTCTCCTTCACGTCGACAGGCTCCTCCCGGAACTCCCCGAGCGGCACCAAGTCGAGTTCAATGCGTCGCGTCCAGTCGCGCCCCTCGCGCACGCACGACGTCCGCATGTCGTCGATGAGGTCAACACGCCGGAGGAGCTTGAGCCAGAGATCCTCGAGGCAGACCTTGCAGAAGTTGGGTGTCGTGACGATGCGCATGAGGCAATCTTCGTTCGTTGGCCGATACGACGTCTCGTTCACGTCCGAGAACCTGCGTGAGAGGAGCTGTCAGTGTCCTGACGCCACATGTCCGAGCGTTGAGATGTCGACGCATGATGATCTGTACTACTTTGAGCGAACGGTACTCACGTAGGGAATATGCCACAGTAACCGGGAGCAGATGCGAATCTGCGTGGGTCTCAGTTTGGGCGGCATAGAATCTAGATGTCTGTGTGGAGCGTACTCTTCCTCGTCGCCAAACTCCAGCACTTCCACGCTGCAGAGCTGCGCGGTCCCTTGGCGGGCATCGTTCGCAAGCGTAAACGTCGCTTTGTGCTCACCCGCACTCAGCGCGTCGTCGCGATGGATATCGTAGTGCCACCGATCGGCCCCGATGTCGGCCCTCGGCGTCCATCCTAGATCCTCGCCGTCAAGCTCAACCTTGAGGTCCCCCGCTTCGGGCAGACCCGAGAGTGAGAACCTCACAAGGTGCCTGGAATACGCTCCGGATGAGTTGAACGCCACGGACCACGGCGTAGACGTGTTGAGCAATGTCCACGGGTACGCCTGCATCGGCATGACCGAGCGTTCCACGTGTACACCAGGATCAAGGCCGTCTTCGTGCTCAGGTAGAGAGCGCGAGACGTTCGTGAACCAGTGCGCCCATGGAATAGCCTCGGACAGGTTGTGGTGCGCGTTCACACCGAAGTAGTCTGGTCCGCCATCATACTCCTCCCCAACATCAATGATCGAGTGACCGAGTTCGTGCCTGGCCAGGTATGGTGCAATTCGTTAAACGCACGAAAGGGGCTCCGATGGAAGGCTCAGACCTGAGAACCAGCGCGCCGTTCGCCAGTGACGGCGTGATGACACTGCCGTTTGGAGATGAGGACCTCTGTACCGCTGCTAACCTTCGTCACTTACGTGAACTCTCCGCCGAGGCCTGGGTGTCCAATCCGGCGTCAGACAGAGGTGACAAGGCCCAGAATGGGGAGACAATACCTCCGTATAGCGGATCGTTGCCTGGGCGAGAGGCATGAGAACTATGCGCTGATCGGTAGGAGGGGAAGACAAACGCACCCATCAGAATAGGATAGTCGCACTTATCCTCGAAGTAGAAGCACGCTGCCCGCGCGATTTCGGGCTTCGCATACCAAACAGCCCGGAGTTCAGTCCCGTCACGGTAGAGACCAAAAGGTGTGCTAGTTCACGGTTTTTCCGTAACAGGGTGAGCTCATGTGGATTGGTTAGAAGCTGAGAGCTGCGCGCACTCATTTGGTTTACCGCCAGTGCCTACTCCGCTCTAGGGGAGGGTGATCGTGAGAGCCGTGGATGTAGTCATACATAGGATATCACCTCTGCGCTGGGTGTGAACGCAGCCCAAAAGTTCAAGAGAGGTTTGACAGTGTAAAACGTCTGGTTGCCTGAGATGTCCGCCGCCAAGCGTCTGGCGTCTTCGAAGAACTTGTCCCGTTCATCTCTTGTGTCTGGATTGGCAATCGCTCAGTATCCAAGTTCAGCTCTGAGCTGAAAACTTACATCCGTCCGAGAAGAACATGAGGTCGACCCTGTTACTCGAATGTCCGGATTTCACCAACGGCTCCAGCTCAAATGCGAGCGGGAAGAAATCGTGAGTGGGCTCCGGCGATGTGAGAACGTCCTGCTCAGTCATCCCAAGCTCATTTTGGTTTTTGCTGCCAAAATTCGGTTGGGGAGACGCATCTGTTAAAACGGGGAACGTCCAGGTATTCTGTGGTCCACAAAGTGGCGGCAGATGTGACCATGCTTCCTCACGAGATCCTTGGACGAATCGTAGGCGTTCTTCAGTACCGCTGAGTTCCTCCGTGCCAAGGTGTCCAAAAATCTTTAGCCCTCTGTACTCTTGGGCTCTCTTCAGGGTTGCCAGGTTGCATTCGAGGCTGCTACGGTCGCGGTAGACAAGTAGCTCGTAGGGCCGGCCGGTGGCTTGAACCAGAGCAGGAAGACAGGCGGCAAGCAGCACAGAAAACGACAACATAGCTGCGCCTGGGTTGATCACTGCGTAGCTCAGACAGACGTACCCGCGCAACGCATTCCCAGATAAACAGCGGCAGCGATACTTGCTCGTGTGGTCGAAGATAGCAGCGCCAGCGGCCCGGCGGGAACCAGTCAATAACGTGCATGCCCGATTTAGATTGAGAACCGAGATTTGCGATTGCGTGTGTACCACGTGCACGAAATTTCGTGGTACTTGCAGTCGCCAGCGCTTAGCACGTCCTGCAACTCGATTTGTTTTGGTTTACGATTTCTGGCATATCTTCTGGCGATTCGTGGCAGTATGACAAAAGACGAGCTCATCGACGAACATGTCTCTCTCCAACAGTCCAAGCTAGCCGTGGACGCGCTGCTCAGCCATGCCGCAAAAGTTCAGGAGAAGAAGGCAGAGAGCGAGCTGCTCCCGGGGAAGGAGCAAAACGTCTGGCTCATGATCGCGGTCAAGCAGATGCAGCCGGAAAAAAAGCTTAAGCCTTTCAAGATGTGAGTATCATGAGCATCAGTACTTCAATTCCTTCACCAATAGTCCATAGTCCTATCGCACACCCGATTGTAGATCCTCGCGTCTCTTCGGTTTGCTTGATCACGAAAGACCCCCAACGAGAGTACAAGGATCTGCTCGAGTCTCACGGAATCCGATTCATCTCTCGTGTCGTTGGAGTCGAAAAGCTGAAGGGGAAGTTCAAGCCGTTTGAGGCACGGAGGATGCTACTGAAGGAAAATGATCTTTTTCTGGCCGATGAGCGGGTGGTACCTCTGCTTCCCGGTCTACTAGGCAGCAAGTTCTTCGAGGCGAAGAAGTGTGTTGTCATCTACTTGTCATACAGTGCTCAACTCACAGTTTATCAGACAACCTATTCCCGTATGTCTTACACGAAAGGACCTGAAAGGCGAGCTCGAGCGCGCCATCTTCTCTACCTACTTCCATCAAAACAAGGGTACATGCACGTACGTCACGCTGCACTTATACGATCGTGTGCTTCTTCTCACATGATGCCCAGGTCGGTGAAGATTGGCACCGTCTCACAGCCGCCCTCGAAAGTCCTGGACAACCTGAAGATGGCGCTGCCAGCCATCGTCAAACGCATCAAGGGCGAATGGGACAATATCCAGAGCTTCCATATCAAGACCAACTCGTCCGCAAGCTTGCCAATCTGGAACTGTGATTTAGGTGCGGCGGAGGGTGCGCGCTGGGATGGGCTGGTCGCAGAGTCCGGGTCGGAAGAGGAGAGCGAGGCGGAGGAAAGTGAGGATGAGAGCGAATTCGGGGCAGACGGGGCAGTTCCTCCGAAAGACACCGGCAAGAAGGTCACTGCAAGTGCGCCGATGCCCAAGGCGAAGTCGAAGAAGGGCCAGGCAGAGCCCATGGAGGTTGATGCATTGGTTCCGCCCTCCAAGGAGCATGGCAAAGGCAAGAAACGCGCCGCAGAGGATATCGATAACAATACACCGCAGAAGAAGGCCAAGGCAGATCCTGCATCGTCCTCGGCGACCAAAGCTGGCCCGAAGAAGGTATAATGGTCGGATGTGTGCATCGCAGATGACTGATCGGATATGTTTACAGATGGTCAGAGATGCACCTACAACAAATTTGCCCACACCGGTGGTTGCTCCCAGATCCGTTGACACTTCAGCACAAGGCAAAAAGCGGAGATCCTCTGTGAGTCACGCGGAAGTACTGGCGCCCGTTCACACCCTCTCCGCGCCCACAAACGATTCCAGGGCGGCGGAGGACGATGCTGATACTGCAGCGCCGTCGAAGAATCCTGCCTCCGAGACGCCCGCGATTGCTTCACCCATAACAGCGCCGGCGCACGTTTCCGCAGCTGCTGGACCCACAAAGAGGCGGAAGAGGGCGAAGATGGCTGCTGTTGACGCCAACAAGGAGACTGACTCGGCCGCTACCGCGCCAGTCACCGAGTCCATTGAGCCTACGGCACCGTCGCAACCGACAGCCAATGCAGGGGAGGCTGCCGCGCCTTCCAAGCCTCGGAAGCGGAAGCATGCGAAAGCTGCAGCGCAGGCCGTGACGACCGAGGGCGACGCCGAAGCTAGTGCGGAGGCTGATGTAGCTGAGATGCCTTCCAAGCGTCACCATGCCGTCGCGGAGAACACTGATGGCGCTACGAAGAAAAAACGGAAGAAGGCGAAGGCCGTTGAGGCCGAGGCCGAGCAGCCATCCCTGGCAGTTGCCACTCCGTCTGCCACTCCTGCTACTCCCGCGCAGGGAGAACAGGCCAGCGCCGGTGGTGCGCCACCCGAACCTGCGACTCCGGTCACGTCGTCAGTCGCGAGAAGAAGACGGAAACGCGCTTCTGCCGTTGAATTTTTCGAGGACGGCAAGTCTACGGAGATCCCTGCTGCACCAGTCACCTCCGTCCCGCCCAACACACCCGCCGTGGGGCCGACTGCATCGACGCCCAGCAGCGCAGCAAAAAATAAAGGGAAGGTGGTGGATGCGACCCCTCTCAAGAGCGCTCTCGAGAAAGTCGCAAGTGAGCCTTTGGACGCAAGTCCAGCAAGGGTGAACGCCGTGGCTCAGGATGCTGAAGGCGCTCGCGAGAGCCCTGCGAAGAAGCCTAGGAAGCGTAAATCAAAGGCCACGTTGTCTGCTGCGCCCGCGAGCACGGACGTTCCGGCCACTGCGCCTACTGCGGAGGCCGCTTCGTCTGCAGCTGCAGTAACTACGGACGCAGACGGTGACACCGCGCAGCCCAACAAAGTCAAGCGCAAGCACAGAAGGGCGGCTTCAGAGGCTGCTGCACTCGCGGACGCCACCGCCTCGCCTTTGGCGTCGACATTGCAGAGCACTGTTCCGACGAAGGAGGAGCTGAAGAAGAAGCGTGGCGCTGCTAGTAGTGAGAAGAAAAAGGAGAAGGCGCTGGGTGCTGTGCCTGCGGCGAAGAGCGCGAAGGACGCGGTTGTTGGTAAAAAGCATCATTGAGATGCATGTTCTGTTCTTAGGTCAACTATACGCGTGACGCAGCTATCGTCCAGGCTAGATGTTCTGTGCGGTCATCTCATTTGATATTTCCCCCATTAACCGGGGCTGGTCCACTATTACATGATCAGCTTCATCGTGTTCTACGACAGAAGGTGACTGACTAGATGTTGGGTGTCGCGCGTTGACAGGCAAGTGCACGCATCGTATCAGGTAATGGTACATATGTATATACCGCTGAGAGTTAGATCGAGGATAACATACTGACTAGTTCCGGCGCCCGATCATAACGTTCATTAACATCGACAGCTCCAATCCTCGGTTGTGGTTAACCGCACCCCAGCCGTTGCTCCGCTAGCTTTGGTTTACAGGCATCAAATGGACTGAAGTGTATGTGAAACGAAATATTTGTTGATGAAGAGCTACATCCAGGGGATTAGAAGACGCGATCAATATACTCTACAAAACAAAACACTAAGAGCGACGAATACAATGTGTAAGGCAGTGAGGGGGTGGGGGAGGGAGTAGAGCAGGCGACGGTTTGTGAGAACAACTAACGAAGTGTGCAATGGGTAGGGAGACAAAGATAATTTACTGGATAGATCTGTAGCCGATGTGGAGTGCTCTACATAGTACGAAATGTCAATGGATAAGTTATAGACCCGAGGAGTATTCTGTGCTGGACTGGGGATCGGCGACCAATGAATGCCAAGGGCTACCGGGCCCAAGGCGGCCAGTGGGAGGCCATGCGCTCGATTGGGCAATATTGACCGTGCAGGCGTAGATATATTAGGTTGGCGTAGATGGGGAAATGACGGCGTAGGCGTCGGGCGGTGTTTGCTTTGGCAATGAGAACGGGGGATGATCATCACAAGGTGATGAGTGGTGGCTATGCAGGACGCCCGTTCGACGCTAGTAGAGCCGCTCGCGTGACTTGGGCTCAGAGGCGGCGCCGGTGAGTACGTCTTAGAAGAAGACGGGGCCCGCCGAGCTCGCCGCGTTCTTGATGTTGGTTTGCGAGGACGTCGACGTCTGCGGGGGTTTAGTTTGGTTCGAATCAGGCTTGCTCGCGGGTGCAAGCGAGAGGCGATGGGTGCGCGCAGAGGCGAGGAAGAGGCTGGCACGGGAAGGCATGGCGTTCGAGTGTAGAGTAGAATTAGGATGCGGGCTTCGGTAAGACAGACTTCGTGTAGTGCTCTATGGGCTGTCGGGTGGCTGTAGGCGGGACTGTGCCAAGTGAAGCCGGGCTGCTTTGGTACTCTGCGGAGTGCACTAAACCTGCTTTATACCGCCATGGATAATGGGACGGCAAATGCCTATTGGAGCACAGCACGGTGGGCGTTAGATCAAAGAAGCATGTAGGTGACGCTGGATGACTGGGATGATCGGAACCACTTACAGTCTTACACATACATAGCCAGGCAACGGGTGTGACGTGTGTTACAGAGCAAAACCTGCTTCGGATCTCACTTTGGATGCGACAACGCAGGCGAATCTGGATGGTGCTGGCGGCAATCTCGGAGGACGTCCCTATGCACAGGTACCTTTCACTGGAAACGCCACGAGGCGGGCGAGCGCAACCCGGATCCATTGTCCTACGCGCTGGGAAACGTCAGTCGGTATTGCATGGCCTATGTATGATGTCTCTAAATGATTCAGTATTGACGGCCTGCCGTCCGCTGCGATCGGTGACAGATCGCTTCACACGTCCGTGTCTAGGGTCAGAATTCAGTTTAGCACCGTGCCTAGCCTGTACCTGATGCAATGAAAGGCAGAAATGGGTATATGCGGGAAGCGTGGCCGGAATTCTAAGTCCTGATATCACCGAGCTGATTTCTCACAACAAGTCAGTCTAGTACCTTGCGGGAAGAGAAGCATGGGCACACCACGTAGCATCCACAACTATGTGCGGTTTCCAGAATGAGACTAGCACGAATGCTGAGGATCAAGAGTGCGGCCGTGGTTACTGGATTCTTACCTACACAATGGATCTTCCCGCAGACGGTCTACAGCTGTGTGAGTCTGGGCGCAGAACACAAAGCAAGCGAAAACTTCACCTCGCCTCACACGATAGCCAGCATGCTCGCCTCTACCAAGACATCGTCTCATCACCTCAGCCGCAGGAAGATCACTAGGCCGCATCTCCTATTAGCCGAGCCGCTCAACGATAGGTGCGGTTGCGGGAAGCATGGGGGACAGATTGAGTCAGGCGCCACCGGTCCACAGCACAGCATAGTGACGGCATGTTGGTTGTTTCGACCTCTCTACATCCTGTCCAAATCTGAGACCATCTGCATGAGAACACTCACGGTGCAGCTGTACCGAGACATCGCCACCATTCGAATAATAGCACTGCCTTTCGCAGAGCGAAACACCTTATCGTCTTGTAGTCGGATTCTGTTCTGTCTTGGTCCTTGCACGGCTCGCGCGTGTACAGCGGACTTGACCGGCTTGGGCAGGAGCTAAGTCCCAACGAGAGTCAGGTTGAGAATTACCTGTAGGCAGTACTAGTATTGCAAACCGATTTGTTCAAGGATCCGTTACAGCTCAGATAGACAGCACCCTAGTAATAGAGCCGCTCAGAATGACACTCAGTCTCTTGTCAATGTTCATACTAAACGCTGTGGGCTAGGGCCTTGTCGTCTCACAACGAAGAAAGGAAGGGGGGATTATGATAGAAGCAGTTGACGAACGCGGCTTGGCACTTGCTGTACTGGCTTATCTCCCCATTATTGTGTTTCGAAATTGGAAGGTTATCAATGTACTTACTTACCAATCGTTTCGAATTTACATGTGAATATTGAATATTGACGCCTGACCACCTGAAATTCGATTCGCAAAAGAATAAGTAGACCTGCCAGTGACGAGCTCAGAGGTGAAGTTATCTGTTTCTGTACACGGTCAGGAAGTTGTCCTCGCATCCGCTGGATGCTTCGGCCGACTCTTAGAGATTTTGTCAGATTACATACTTATGTCCATACTAGATTGGGACATCGGTGGCCACGGTCTTACTCAGCGTCGCAGACGCCAGAGATGAGCTCATCGGAATCCGATTGCGTTCACCGTATATAGCGCAGCAGGATGACCAGACAAGTGACCGTGTTCAAGGCGATAAACAAGGTTCTCGATATCTTGTTGCCTCACCGTCAAATTCGCCCTACCGCTGGGAAGTCTCTCAAAATCTGCGGATGAACTTTCACTGAATATCGCCGGTGCGTCTGTTCACCGTATTGTATGCATTAGGGAAGCATAACGGATATGGACCTGCGTACTGATCTCAACTATCCCTACTTACAAGCAGCGGTAGCATTTCATCGAAACAAGCCAACATTGAGTGTCGCGATGCGAGCAATCTTAATCAAGGAGGGCAAAGGGCCCATCGAGAACCTCTATCTCGGCGAGACCGAGAAGCCAGCCCCAAAGCGAGGCGAAGTGCTGGTGAAGGTGCGGTTCTGATATTATCATCGCAGCCCTGCATACACCCTCTCATCAAACAAATCTACAGGTCAAAGCATTCGGTCTCAACCGCATGGACATCTCCCAGCGCGAGGGCAAGTATCCGCCCCCACCCGGGGCTTCTACCATCCTAGGTGTCGAATTCTCGGGCCATGTGACCCAACTTGGTGAAGATGTGACCGGATGGAAGGCAGGCGATGAAGTGTTTGGCCTTGCCTACGGAGTTGGTTTCTCAGCACACTTGAAAAATTGCTGATGCCTGATACCATCTTTCTTGACGCAGGGCGCCTATGCAGAGTTCATGACCGTCCCCGAGAAGAATGTCTTAAAGAAGCCATCGCATCTCTCGTGGTATGAGGCGGCGAGTATCCCGGAGAACTTTCTGACAGGTAGATGAAATCGCACGCCGATGAGTGAAATGATTTTCACATACGTCTCGCCGAAAGCGTTTCAGGCTCTAGTCGTAATTGCCGAGGTCAAGCAAGGGGACGATGTCCTCATCCACGCGGGTGCATCTGGTGTCGGCGTGACTGCCATCCAGCTCGCCCGGCTCTATGGCGCGTGCGTCCGATTTCTCCGCTGTTTCAGCCGCAAGTGACGGGCCCCGATTTTTCCTCAGCAACACGGTTACTGCGACTGCTTCCAGTCAAGAGAAGCTTGATTGGTTGCTGTCAATCCCGAGTGGTGCGACAGATGTGGTCAACTACAAGACACAAGACTTCGCTGCAGAAGTCAAAAAGACCACTGGCGGCAGAGGGGTCGACGTGATCATCGACTCTGTGGGCCAGAGCCACTGGCAGAAGAATATTGATGCCCTTGCCATCGATGGAAGAATGACCATGCTCGGCTTGCTCAGCGGTACGAATATAAACGTCTTGCTGAATGATTTGTCAAACCTGACTTTAACTGCTTGACAGGCGGCGAAGTCGAGAAATTCAATTTGGGACCTCTGCTGTATAAGCGACTTCGCATTCAAGGGACCACCCTCCGCGCTCGCTCCCCTGCTTACCAAGCAAATTTGATAGAGAGGTAAGCACCGGAATGTCACCAACATCGTTCTTTGGCTTGTCTGTTATTTAATTTGTATTTAGGTTTCGGAAGGAGGTTCTTGGCCACATCAGTGGCAGTGCTGGCGACGGCAGGGTGCGAACATACATCCACAACGTAAGAGGAATTTGATGTTCGCGCATGGTCATTTCACTTCATCATTCTACGGATTGTTGTTTTATATCTAATTTGGGGGCAGGTTTACCCGTGGACAGAAATCCAGGAAGCACACCGTGAGATGGAGGCGAACAAGAATAGGTTAGTCGCGTCTGCCGCTCGGAGAAGGCCACCGTTGACATCTTTCTGTGATACGATAGTGGCAAGATCATCGTCGGAATTGTATGAGTATACGTGTAAGTGCCTATAAGAAGTTGTCGCTATGGCGAATATGAAGATTGGAATGTACGTCCCATTGCCTCAAGTGTACAGTTACGTGGACACTCTGCCCTGTTCACGCATATGCGGCCCAAGAAGTCGGCCTGTGACAGCGAGTCCTCGTGACTTTGGCATGGAAGCCGTCAATTGCATCGAGTTTACCGGAGGTCTCAACGCGCAAACGGTGCCGATAGGCCATTCATCGTCACTCCACGAACAGTCCACGAATTTGTTGTCATGTTCCTGGTGACAATATTGATATCGTACTTACGTACCTCACAGCTCACCCGGATAGGCCCTCATCCCAGCTTCCCTCGGTCGTTTATCGGGATTTGTATCGTCCAGCTTCACCTCTCCGTCTAGCGTCGGGCCTTTAGCATTCTGCGGTCCTGACTCGGCTTCTGCTTCTGGCTGACTCCGATTCTCGTCCTCCTCGGGACTCGCCTAGTATGGCAATATCCCGAATCGGATGTGGTGCTGGAGAGACTTTTGAGTTCATTCATGCCCCGTGCATCACCTTACTTCTTGCTTCTCTACCGATATATCGCCACAAATCGGCGATAGCCTAGTCTCCTCCTCTCTATTGCTTCGCCGAGCTCGCGTGCCCCTGTAATCCCGACGTCGATCGGGCGGCGTGTGCACTGACGCCTGGCTAGTGCGCACTCCTCATGCTACGAAGCAGCAGATAGGCTCCCCGATAATTGACCGGAATGAAGGTCAGGACGATGTATGAGGACGACTGCTTCTAAACTTGAAGTGAGTGGACGTGAGTGGACGAAGTTCTCGCGGGAGGGATACTGACATATTGACGGAACCGTAGCACGGTCGCCGTAGGTCCGTTTCGTTCCAGGTGAAGAGATTGGCAATGGAGCTCCTTCGCCGCATGTCTTGTGTTGTGCCGATCTGCCTGCTATTGGTCACGATACGCACGCAGACCCTTGCATATGTCTGACAAACTCGTCTCCCGTGTTACGGTCGCAAATCCGCTGAGTTCTGCCTCAAGGCGGTCTTCATATGACGCGGCCCACGTCAACGGTTACGGCGCGCTTTCCAAATGCCTGCCAGTCCGTGATGTATAATGATCAGCTGTCTAGATGTCGATAAATGCAAGTGTTCAGACGTTCACCTTTGCTCTCTGGGAGAGCAGTCTAGCTCGACCGCGTATTGCTCGGGGTCGACAGCGAGGGAACGCCTTGCCGCAGATCGTCCTCTTGTCCCTCCTAATGAGGTGAATTCTCTCATGGATTCGCCCGCATAGGCGCCGCTTGCGTATTGTATCCGGAAGTAGCACTCAGACCACCTAGCCTGCTTCCGCTTTCACCACCAACTGGTCGTACCAATCTCGAACCGGAAAGTTGCCGCCGCGAGCCTCCACCCAATCGTGAAACCGCATTGGGGCGGTGCAGTGAGTCACCATACTCAGACTCCTCTCTGGTTCCGCTCAGCGGCTCAGGGCGTTGATGATCTCGATTCTCATGTCAAACTCTGCATTTAATCGCAGAAGCTGATCTCAGTGCGGCGCTGGGCGGTCTTGTCCGCGTCAAGGCCCATTGGCAAGGGGCGTCCATATCCTGATGCATTCCCGCGCGTTCAGGTTGGAGGGTGCATCATGACCACGTAACAGCCACATGCGAAGCTGTTTCGCAGGCACATCAGGTTACGCTGTTCGGAGGGGCGCTGCGTATAAAAAGAGCCTGTGCGCGCGGCGATATCTTTCCTCAGTGCCCGCTCGACTACCCATCCACGAGCAATCGCTTCGACCCGCACATCCAGCGAAGATCGCATCTGCTTCATCTTGGTGCTTCGCCCTCACATCCATCGCATCATGCATTCCGACTCCGCTATCCTCGTCTCGCACAACTCGGCCGTCGCCGTTGTGTCATCCACTCCCGCCTCTAACTCACCGGCACCCAGACCGAACGGGGGCCCATCCAACATTCGCGGGCTTGCGAGTTCATCCGCACCCGTCTTCTTCTAATTATCTGCGCATGCATTTGCATCATAGGTGAGAGAAATGTGACCCTGCTGGTTACGTCGGACTGACGGTGTACTCTTCCTTCAGTCGCCACCCCGCGCCGGTCGTGACTGCGTTCCCACTTACGCCCGGGGGCGTCAACCTCCTGGCAGGCACCTGCGGATGCAGGCCAGTAATACTCCGTCTCCTCAGGACACCATCCACCACGGTCGCCCCGCCCCTCCTGCTTCTCGACCCCTATATACTATATCGAGAAGTCTGAATCGTCTAGACTACTGTTACTACTTTACGGACGTGACATTCCCAGCTCACGGACTAATTCTCGCTTACCTATACACCAATTAGTATAATCGGATGATTTAGTGGATCGTAGACGTACCCATTGAATCGCAATTGCGCAATGTAATCCGGACTTCTCGAAGACCTAATACTTATGTTCAATCACTGAATGAAGAAGTGAATAATGTCATCGTTGAGCGCCGCCGAGTACTTAGCACCTGGGGCTAATAGACCTTCGAGCAAGATAGATTTAGCAATTCGAATGGCGCGAACCGTCATCCTTAGCTGAGACAATTGTCCTGTGTTCTATCACACCGCTCAACAGATAACAGCAGATGGAAGAGTTCACAGAGCCCGAGCCATTCGATAACAACCACGCCGAGCGGCCCTAAAACGGAGACGTCAAACGCTGCCAATTATCTAGTCACCGGTACGGAAACTTCCTGTGCCAAATGATGACGCCGAAAGCGGTCACTATTGTTCTGTGCGCCCAATCAGACGCAAAGATGCAAGCTGTGCCTACCTGCGGGCGGATGTCACTGATGACTCACAGCGCAGGACTTAGCGGAGCCGCGCACAGTATGATTTGAATTTTTGGAGGGTCCCGGTCAGTGTTGGTAGAGGCAGATAATCCAATCGTGGCTGCGGAGGTGCATATGGTACGGTGGTTGCAGCCATCCAAGGTTTGTGTGCAAGCTGGTGTCCTGTGCAAATGCTCGTGTCAATATGTAGCAGCAACAGGACACGATCTAACACCCAAAGTATTATTTCAGCGCCTGCGTGCCCAGAGAGTCGGATGGCTTTCCACTTGTCACGAGGAGTCACCAGGACATGTGGAGTCGGCGACCACCAGTGGGCTATGGCTGTCGTACTTGTCAATATATGACAGGGCTGTCTGGAATGCATCCGCAGAAGTGCGCCAGTACGTCCTCATTTCGGTGAAATAGTCGAGTGTGTGTGAATCCATTGAGAAAACCCATAAGAAGTTGCAGTGCACATCGAGTGGGAGTCCGGACTTACCGGGAGCGCGCAGTGCAGCCACTCTATGGACCGCTCTGCGGACAGTGCAACCACTCTGCGGACACACTTTCTCATGGATCTACCGGTGTTGTGCACCATACGGAGGATGCACGCTGCTCCAAGCAGTTGCAGACGCACACCGAATAATATCATTTGACGATGAGCTAGATCGGTCTCCCGCGAGCCTTTGGATCGCATCTTCGCCAACGGAACATCGCTAGATACTTCCCATGACAAGCAGCCGTGGAGCACGGGATAATATTCGGTGGGCCGCGGGTGATAGTCCTGCGTTGGGAGGTCATCGCTACGGGACTGGGCGTGAATTGTCTCACCGCAAAGGTGACTGGAATCATACTGTTGCATATCAGAAAGACTGACTCACGCCCATCTCGCTCTCATCATTGACTTGAGATAGTCATCAGAGCAAGCCGTCGCTGAGTCAAAGGTTGAGATGTGAAACCGAGCTGGGTAGCGACACAAACGTCGACAGCACAGTTGTACAAGCTAACAAGTTCGCGGAGAACCGACAACGCGACGTGAGGTTGATCGTCAAATTCGAAGTCAAATTCGCCAAGATTGCACTGGCGCTCGACCTGACCCCATCCATCTCTTCCTTGGACTACACGTTGCACCGCCCAAACCTGAGGCCTGAGGCTTGAGAGCCTGTGGTTAGAGCTGCCGAAAAGAACATTGCCTGCTGGTGGTACAGATATCCTTTTTGGGACGGAGATATTCCCCATCCAGTTGGGTCTAACTTACCCTGGGCGGTGGGCTTCAAGCCGTTCACCGCTTCGGAGCTTACAGACACGCCTTGCCCTCATCATTCACGTCCAATATAAGGGACCAGGTACGCCTCAGACCCTCGTTTTCTTTCATTACATCAACCACACGTACTCGGCAAGTGCATCCCCTCTGAAGACGACTACATCGTTCAACTACCCCAGCTATGTCAACGTCGCAGGCCCCCCTCATCGGCTCCATTCTCGAGCGTAAACCTCAATCAAAGCCAAGCGCACCCTCATTCAAACCTAATTTCTCAGGGAAGACCGGCTTCCCGTCTGTGCAGCACCGCTCAAAGAGCGCATTCACGCGTGCAAGGGAAGAGCAGAAGAAAGCCGAGCCGAGTAGATCACAACATATGCCTGTTGTGCAGCCTGTGATGAAGCTGGAGATACCGGAGCCGGTAGTGGCCGCAAGGCGATCAGGAGGAGAGTCCGGTGACTGGAGGGGACAGGTCGAGGAGGAAAATCGACGGCGAGTGGAGACTATGACGGAGGAAGAGCGGGAGCAGGAACGGAGAGACGTCCTGGAGAGGTTCGGACCCGACGTGGGTGACATCTTACGCAAAGCAAGAGCCGCACGAGAACGCAAAGAAAGGAAGACAGAGAATGCAGAGGGCGGTCGGGAGGAGATACCTCTGGTTCCAGGTAGCCCATCCAGGTCCCCGCCTCTTTCAATAGATGGTCAGTGCACAATTGAAGCCATAGCTCCTTCCTTAACATTCTATCCAGGCAGGTCATCTCGACCTTCGAGTCCCCCTCATTCGGCATTGTCCAGACCTGGGACACGGCCTTCTAGCCGAGCAGATCGAAAGATCAGGTTCGCAGAACTCATGCCGACCGATATCCACGTCTATGAATCCGCTCCGCCCTCTCCCCGCAAGAAGGCACTTCCACTCCCCCCTCCAACTCCAGAGGATGGGCCTACGACGCCGCTCGGACAGTGGAAGGGCAGCGTGGGGCCCATCCGGCGCCGGGACGCGCAGGCGCTAATCGCCGATCCCTCTGCCGCGACCGTGAGCAGCCTGGAGGAGGGCACGCCGGAGGATATCCGCCGGCGGTTCTTCCCCACTGCGCCTGCGCACGACCCGTCGCTTGAATGGATCGAGGGCGGTCCGTCCTCGGCGGTGTTGTCTACCCCGACGGAGTCTACGTTACGCTTCGACTTGACAGGAACGCCGATCCCGCCGGAACTGTCGGCGACTCTTCCTACACACCTTGGCTTGCATCATCATGCGGACGGGGACCATGCGGGGTACACGCTCGAGGACATCTTCCTGCTGTCGCGATCGACGGTTCCCGCGCAGCGCGCTACGATGCTCGGCGTGCTCAGCCGAATTGTGCGGAGGTTAGGCAAGGGACGTGCTTGTGACTCCGAGCAAGGTATTGAACAGCTGCAAGGGCAGGTTGACGCTGTCCGGAAGCGAGCACTGGCCGCGGGCGTCGAGGCCATGGGCGAGCGCGGCAGCGTGGGTGCACGAGCCATCGACTTGATGTGGGAGGCTATCGTCGGCTGGGAAGAGGAGCTCGTCGCCATCGAAGGCGTCGAGCTCAAACTCGTTCGTCAGCAGGACATATCGCCATCTGGATCAGACAGCAAAGGGGAGGACGCCTTGACCAGCCTTCCGTTGGAATATGTCCTGTCGCAGGTCAGCAGCGCGTTTGCGACGGGTGCACAGCCTGTGGAAACGCTCTCACAGCTGCTAGCCATTCTCCATCGCTTGGCACAGCACACGAATGACATGGCAAACGTGATCGTTTCAAGCACTGGCCTTGTAGCGAGCGTCATCCAAAGGTTCCTCCTCACATCCATCCCACCTATTGACACTACTCCACCCCCTGTTCCGTTTGCGCTGCAATTGCTTGCGACCCTTGCCTCTGCATCCCGCACGAACGCATCCGCGCTGCTCGATCCCGCTGATGCACTCCTGCGTTTCGTAACGACCCTTCCCTCAGCGTCACCATACCCTCTTGCTTTGGCTACCGCTCTCATTCACGGTACCTTGCATCTCTACGCTGTCTTCGCCTCATATGGATTATACTCCCATATCGCGACCACTGCGTCCGAGCACTTTGGACGGCTAGGACAGTACATCCTTTCGGAGGAGTGCAAATCGCGTCAACTGCGAGAAGCGTGGCTAGGCTTGTTAGAAGCGTGGATGGTCTGCGCACAGGACCCACATCGCACGACGCCTGGGCACGAGATACTCTGGAGCCAAGTCGCTGGCTGGGGATGGGGCGACGACGTCCTCGAAATACGGGGTACCCTGACAGACGCAGATGGATCTGTCTGGACTGCGTTGTGGCGTGCGGTTGCAGCGTGGTTGGAGGGAGCGAAGATCAACGGGGTCAAGGGAGGCGAGAAGGAGAGGAGCGTCGTCATCGCTGCATTTCAAGCTGGGTTCAAGGATGGCCTGGAGAAGACGATAATCGAAAACTCTGGGCGAGTGCTTAGCAAAGTCCTCGGTCAGCTCGCGTCCACTGGCGTGCGTGCTCTCCAGCCAGAAGAACTGCCCACTCTCCAAGAGATGGCCCAGCATGCCGATCGCCTGGCAGCAGCCCTACGTCTTTGGTTGGCGTGTATTTCGCCGCAATCATCTGGGCCGCTTGACTCTCCGCCCTTCCAGCTGCCCTTCCGCGAACTCTCTGACCTTTGCGCGCAACTCACAACACACCCTGTATGGGAATGCGTCTTCGTGCAAGGATCCGTTCCGTACGGCCACGCCTTCTGCAGACCACTTTCCCTGCTGCTCTCAACCTATCTGCAGCTGTGGCGTCGTACACCTGGGGTGTCGGATGACCTGTGGATGGCGCAGGCCCTGGCAATTATGAACAGATTGCTCCCGGGAGATGAAGAATCTGCTCGCCGTATCGTCGAGCTCGTGACGGGTCTCGTTACGCCCGAATTTATGAATGTACGAGGATGGACTGTCCCTCCGGTCATCTGGGAAGGGGGCGGAATGGATTCGATCAAACCTTTCCTGGAATTTTCTCTACGGCCAAGGGTGGATGCTTACATCGGGCCAAGGTGGATGTCGCCGGAGTCATTATCTCTCTCGGTCACCCAAAGGCTGCCCGCCGCTGGCAAGGTCATGGCTAGCGATCGACGAGATCTTCCCCTCCCTATCACCCGAGATTGGATGTGCGTGTCCCTCGACTATCTTTTGCGCTCCGGCGACTCTGACGTGTTCAAGTCGCTTCCCTCGTCTTGGGATGCGTCTGAGACCGAAATCGTGCGCGCGAGTCTCCTGCTAGCGCGAATCGTACGAGAAGTTTTACAGCTCCACGGCCTTCAGGCTTTTTCCATGACGCGAGAAGAGACCATCTTCTCTTGTATGAAAGTCTTCATGCTCGAACATGGCCAACAGCATAACGATTCCACAGAGGAGGTCTTCCGTGACAAGATTGTCGGCCAGTTCATGGATGACCTTGTTGCACCCTTCACGGCGAGTGCGTCGCCAAGATCTTTGTCTCTCCCCACGCCCGTCGATTCGTCACAAAGCTTGGAGCGTGTTGCCACGCGCTTCCTGGGTGCAAGCACGCCGTTCTACCAGTTCTACACCGACTTCGTGGCGCTGTATGATGCGACCTCTTTCTCCCACCCACTCTTTGCCCGACTGCTACTTCCCCCCACGTCCATGCGATATCCAGTCGACTTCAGGAAATTCCTGTGGGCGGACTATGCTCACCTCTTGAAAACCGTCATGACACCGATCGAGGCGGTACTCACCGATAATCTGGGCGAGTACCTCTGGCCCGTTGAACGCGATCCGGAGGTAGTCGGTGCCTACCTGCGTGCGCTAGTCAAGGGCTTGCCCGAAGGTTTTCTCCGCTTCGTCGCAGTACATCACGTTGCGTGCAACATATGGCAGGATCTGTCTGATACAACAGAGGAGAAAGCGCAGAGGCTTCTCCGAGCTGTCGTTGATCAAGGCAGCCTCGAAGTTATCCGGGAGGTGGCGCTTTACCGTCAGACGCGGGAGGGTAACATGACCCTCCCTCCCCAATGCTTCCAGGATATGGGAGAGTGGAGAGATCGGAGGCTGGACTTTGTCAAAAGATTTGGCGAACGGCATATGACCGATTGCTTGAAGGGACTCTTCGACAAAACTTGAAGGTAGAGTCTACATTAGTGTAGTGACGTATACTTAACTTGAGAATCATCCAAATGTAGCGATAACATGTGACGCAGTACTAGTACTAATCGAGTTTTGACAAGACATATTCCAGTCATGGTAGTACCGACAGGTTCACTTTCGAGTGGATTGCACGGAGACATTTGGATGAGTCTGGCAGCGAGAATATCGATAGAACTATGCTACCCAAATGGAAAGAATGTCTATTTAGAGAGTGGGAGGTCGGGTAACGTAGCCACTTGACTAGTCCCACTGCTGACTCTTTTGTACGTAGCGAACCGAGGAGTTGTGTGTAGCGCGACGGCCGGCTGCGAGAAGACGGCAGCGTCTGGGAGCAGTGGACGTCGACGCTTTTCGACACGCACGAAGGGTTCACGGGCGCGGTGTTGCATCCGGGCCACTGCAACTTGAACATGTTGACTAACCCGGACGCCATCGAAAAATTCGCTGGCTCGGGTACCTTCTACTCAGCTAGGTGCGTCATACGCCACTAAGTATCTCCCGCTTGGGCGATCACTGCACGGTGCGCAACCTTTACTGGTACAACTACCCGTACCCGTGGGCTGGTGACAGGGTAGCGTACGATTGCTAAAACAGGATGATGAAGGCCATGGTTTCCCTTGACTCGTTTTACTGATTTTTTCTATGAGTATCTCTAAATGATCTGCAGCACCTGGCATGCACCAATAATACTGTTGATATATGGTGGTCGGGACGCGGATCCTGCTGAAAGTCGTCGTCCTATCCGCCACCTTTCGGTTCAAAGCCATCGTTTGGCGCATCGCGTGGTCTCAGCAGTGCACGTTGTTCAATAATGCAATTGCCGTGCAAATTCAGGCTACAAGTACCTGTCAGAGGCAGGAAATGTATCGGATATAGAACAGGGAATGTCAGATAATATGACTACTTCTACAACAGATCAGTGCAGGCACCGTACCAGAAATACACACTACTATAGCGACCTCGCTGCAGCTTGCGGATAAGCCGCGTCCTCGTCCCCATTGTGGCCATCAGAAAGAGTCCAGGCGAAGTCGATGAGGTTGGACCTGTGCACGCAATTGTGCTTGGGGCATAGCTTCGCGCCGGTGGGCGCACGCACGAGATTATTCGGACGTATGTCGCAATGCATTAGGAAGATGTCCGACAAGTCATCCAGCATCGCACGGATGTCTTCTCTGTGCAAGCCAAACAGTTAGAGGCAGATACCGGACGTAGATAAGCGCCAGACTCACTGTGTATCCTCATCCCGATCGTCCTTTCCAGTGTAGGTCTCACCTCCGCGTAACATGACAATCAGCGGCGCGTCTGGGTCAGGCTTCCATTGATACCACGACGACGTTCTCTGGCGCCACGAACATCGTCGTCTTCCTCGTCTGGTAGTTCGTCGTCCAGCAAGGGATCATCACACGTAGGATCATCTTGTGGATCTTCGGGAGGAAGGGAAAGCTCAAAGTCCTTGGAGTCCCAGGGAAGGAACGTAATTTGCTTGGGAGACAGGTCGGCGATAAAAAAAGCCGTAGGTGTGAGGGGCGATGATATCTTGCAAGTGGGCGAGGCTCAACTGGTCGTATACCCAAGCTTCCCGCGCCAGTGTACGACAGCGATTGGGTCGTGCAATCTTGACACAGAGATTCTGGGCGTGCGGAAGCGTCTTTGACGAGGGACTATCACCCTTCTCGGATGTGGTCACGATATCGGCAGAGTAGACTACAGCAGATCGACCACCGGCTATACGCTCTCCAATCCTCAGAGATAAATGGCCATCCTTCGGACGTAGAGATGGCTTCCAATCAGGCCTACTCAGGTATGCACCGTGACGAAAGTCAAACTGACGAGATGTGAAGTCATCTGCTCTCGATAGGGTGATGGCCTCCGGTATGTTGTCGCCCATGAGTGTCAAGGTAGAGAACATCATCGTTGTTTCCTGCACACTCTTAAGCGCGGCCATTCGCATTGAGCTAGCGATTTTCACTCACCATGGCGAATGTGTTGCATGCCCTCAGCCTGAGGTCTGATTGACCTGTAGATGGCCAATGCGTTTGCCAACCTCTATGGTCACTGACTCGGGAAGAAGTTGAACTATCGACACGCATTCACGTGACTCTGGCCTGGCCTCCGCCGAAGATGTGGCGTAATATGTTCTCTTGAACATCTTTAGTGAATCTGCCTCGGCAGCTATTCATGTGTGGAAGAGCGGGCGGGCATTCCGCACAATATGTGGTGGTGTTACTGCTAAAGCCACTGCGATGGCCATTTCGATCAGACGCGGGCGCCGGGAAGACGTTGTGAAACATGTGCACGGGTTGTGACCAGGGCCTGCCATGGATGCTTTCATCCGTAGTCTGGTTGTGACTCGATTGGGCTGCTGGCCGTGCCACAGGGAACCAGCTCAAACACCCTCGATGTTCAGACATTTGAGAGCATGTTATTTCACCAAAGCGTACTCTGTACATACAATCAAACTTAAAGGTTCTGACGACTACACCGTCTGTTTTGGCTTTGATCAATGTCCAGGCGTTGAGCCGAAAGAGGAAGTCGGTCTTAACAAAGCCATTCCACGTGACCACATCGCGTCGACCGTCACGGTCAGACTTAGACTCGGCGACGCGTCTCGTGCGACTCTCGCCGGCAACCACTCTTTCGCGACAATGTCTGTTTCTAGCCAGCATGAGGGCTTATGTCTTCGGTATCCTGAGCCTCTCGGCCCGCAAGCAAATATATCATATGAAGCTGCCGTCTCGATGCTCCTGCGTGCCATTCAACTTGCTCAACATACACCCTTCGTGTGGGGTTACATAGACAAACCACAAGGTGTGTTTGCAGAGCTATCTATTAGGATTATCTGAACAGCTCCTTTCATTTGAAGAGGGTCAGATATATCTCATATTCATGACACAACAACTGCCATTCCCTCCGGATGGGATACGGTATCAGGATCAGGAGCAAAAGATCATCATGCCGGCAGGGCCCGGAAGAGTGCGCTTATAGATCCGTTCATCCGACCCGAAATGCGTCTAACGAATGCTCCAGGAGTTGGAAGTCATGGAGGTCAAATTCGGCTTCATCCCGAACTCGACAGACACAACCGCATGGCGGGTCCGAAGGCGCTACCGACTGCACAAGGGCGGCCATCCACAGCTGGTCCTCATACATTATAGCCGTGGGCAGCCAGTGCGTACGTCCTATACTCCAAAGCTTATCACCACTGCCTCCTGATCGGCACTGATATGTCACTTCCAAAGCCATCATGCCGACTCTCAACCAACCCGTGCGCAACTACCCACTTCGTCCCATAAACGAGCCCGCGCTGTTTGTCGTGGGTGAGAAGATGGGCCAGAAGGTCTATCCTAATCAACATCAAGCTCCTGCTGAGCGATCGGGCCCGCCAGGCATGGGTATGGGCTTTGGCGGGATAGGAAACCCACAAGCGATGCTCGCGCAACAAAACAACAACCTGGAAGCATTGGAACGGAGAAGCCAACGAGATCGCAGCGCGAGCATGAATGCCGTATGTCGCAGCTCTGTCGCATCCGTTTCCCGAGTCTCATTTACTGTTCAGCGCGCACCACCACCAGCCCGGATGGACGATGATGATTCTGCAGGTACATAGCGAGTTTGCATCCCATATATTTCCCTCACGCTTCGCAGACGAGTCGGACATGATCTCCACCCGAACGCTCGCTCTCACGCGATACAAGCGAAACCATGAATTTATGAACGAAGTTTTCATGTATGCTGCATTTAGTACGTAGCATTTTCCGTGCATTGTTACGAATATGGCTCATACATCTCTTTTTCCAGGCCGCAAGAAAGAGTTTCCACCACCAAAATCGCCGTACTCGGTCTTCGACCAAGCTGACGTGGAAGCTAAAGTCGTGAGTTCTCATCTTATTCACCCCTCCTACCGTTCCGCTCAGATCTCGCTTCAGGGAGAACTCACGGCCGAGATCGATGAGCTCCGGGCGAAGGCAGAGGCACGACGAGAAGCAAGGTTGAACGCTAGTAGAGGTATTGACGAGCCTGGCGACGTGTCCATGGACATATCTGGGAATACAGAAGAGGTCGCGACATAAAATCACGATGTTCTGCTGTAGCCTTGTCTGTACTGTGTTCTATGGTGTCTGGAATGCTGGCTTATAAGATATCGGATCGTCACCCAGGCCTTTGAATTGGTATGCTACTACGCATCCCTCGAATCCACCACTCCTGCACCTCCGCTTTCACGAGATGACTTTATACTGAAGACACTTACCCATGTTCCATGCCAATACGGTTGTACTACTATGTGTAGTGACATCCAGGTGATGAGTGACCCGAGTATCAAGCGCTGGCTAGTAGCGTCACGGTTCAGTCGCTTTACTACTTACTAAGGCTATCGCTGTGACGTGACTCGGAACTTCCATACGTACCACCATGAGTCTTGTCGATGCCGCGCAAAGAGCTGAACTGACGGAGGCATTCAGCCACATTCCAGTGATGTACTCATCTGCGATCTGCAATATGCGCTCAGGAACGGGCTAATGACCGTCTGTAAGAGATCTAAGCGACGTATCCAGCATGGACCTAGCGGTGCGCAAGGGCCTAGCGGACGCGATCAGAGACGCGTGTATGAACGTCGGCTTCTTCTACGGTACGCCATTGTCATCGTATGCAACTCCTAGAGCGGAAGACGATCCAAATGAACCGGTGGGCTACGTGCGTCAGTGGCAAACCATGGCATCCCCGAGACGACGATTACAGGGGTGCTGGCCGCGACTAAAGAGTACTTCTCACTGCCTTTAGAGCAGAAGATGGAGGTATGAGGCACTTGTCTCCATGATCTAAGGTCAGGTCTTTCTTACTCCACTGGCTCCCGCTAGCTCGAGAATAAGAACACACCGAACTTCAAAGGATACAACCCAGTTAAGAGCAGCCGCAACGATCCGCTGAGCGATGGAGACATGCATGAAGGTTTTGAGTTCGGCTGGGAAGAACTTGAAGCTAACGGTTACCAAGGCGCGGAGAAGGACGGAGCAATGGCTGGCGCGAACGTCTGGCCAAGAGAGCCGGCAGGCTTTCGCGACGCCGCCCTCGCTTACTAGTGAGCGTCTTCCCAGAGGTGCTTGGCAGTGGTCAGTACTGACATTGAAAGTAGCCATGCTGCAGTGGGATTGGGAAAGAGACTGTTCCCTCTGTTTGCTGCAGCTTTGGATTTACCGGAGACCTATTTCGATGACAAGGTGTGCAGGTAATGAGCCCTACCCATCGTACGGCTCACATCGTGCATCGGTCAGACCAAGAATTCAGCCGCACTCATGCGAGTCCTGCATTATCCACCCCAGACTGGTCCTGTAGACGACAGACTTGTCGGCATCGGTGCACACACAGAGTATATCTCGTGATGCTCATACGCTCGTAGAGGCTGACAGTGGTTTTTCGCTATGATCAAGCTGGGAGGTTAGCGTGGTTCTTCAGTAATTGTAATGCTGGATGTGCTGAAGATTTTCCCCGCTGTAGTGCTTCACCATCCTCTGGCAAGAACCAGGAATTCAAGCGCTGCAGGTCTTGAACAAGCAAGAACAATGGGTCGATGCTCCGCCACTTCCGGGGACACTCGTCATCAAGTAGGCACGCACCCGTAGATACGACGCACGCGTTGATCATCTCCTTCTTTCAGCCTTGGAGATCAATTTGCACGCTGGACGAGTATGTACCACCTTGTGTTCTTCACGTAGTCGATGGTTGACAATCATGTAGATGATGTATTCAAGTCAACTGTGCATCGCGCCATAAACAGGAGTGGCATCCGTCGCTACTCAATTCCACTGTTCTTTGGTACGGATTACGACGTTAAGTTAGAGGTAAGTGCCCCTGACATATCACGATCTCTTGAGTGTGACAAACCCTTTTGGTAATAGCCCATACCAAGTTGTGTTTCCTCTAACCGGCCGCTCAAGTACGAAGTGGTGACGGCTGGCGACTACGTCAAGTCGAAGTTGCAGGCCACCTATGGCCATTAGTAGTCTGGCGCAATTAGAGCGTTGTGACTGTATCTTAACAGTTCACGCGACTTTTGCAGTGCCAGTGTACCCACACAGAACTGAGATGTCTCTCATGCTGGAAAGTAGATCAGGTAAAGCGCAGAGGAAATCAATATTTTGTCTCAGCTTAGCAATCCCGTACCTGTAGCCATTGAGCGGTAGGTAAGCCTGTCGGGGAACCTACAATCTTTTGACCCATAGAAAAACCTTCTGTCTAGTGCATCGAGTTCTTCGGGACGTGCAGTGGGAACATCAAGGTCCAAAGCTACCGCCAAGCTCCGAACAACAACTTGCCCAATGCGAGACTAGTCCCATTTTAAGTAGCCCCGTGGATCCGCAACGATAGTCGGGGTGTTGCATACGCATCCAGAACACTTCATACTCGCGGGTAGACATCAGACCTCGATAACTTCAATCCCTCGGACTGTATCAATTACAGTACAAATCTCGTATTTGCGCCCAGATGGCCATACACACCTCGTCGACGTAGCATGTTTACATACATAAATTGCGCACACATGTACAGTCACGAAGCACTGCCCATCTTTAGGCTCGTAGAGAGACGCTGTGCGCTCGGGCGCTGGCGAGCTGATGGCAATGCATGAAAGAGATCGACATTCTCTTCCGGCTCCTCAATGACGTGGCTTGGTGCATGTTAGCTCTGAGATAGTGTGTTCAGGGTGACCAGCACTCACGCTACTCGCAAGTGCTCGAATACGACAGGATAGGTCTGCAGACTGTTCAGGTGAACGGCGCAGTGGTTGCAGCTCCACATGTCTTGCGCCTCGGCGGGATCGACCCCCTCAGCCTGGCGGACGGCGGCGGATTCTTCCTCGGTCAACGTCCTCCACGGCGTCTGCAGCACTAAATGGCCCTGAGTGCTGACGACGTGCGAAAGCTAAAAACGAGGTTGACATAGCTGATTAGCACGTGCATGGACCGTGTCCGTGTGGTGAAAAGGCTTACAGCTGTTCGCCAGGAGTACGCGAGATCTCGCGGTCCTGCATATGCTGTGGAAACTTCGCAGTGCTTGCAGATGAATCGTCTGTTCAGTCTATCAAGGTCCTCCGGCCGCGCCGTCTCGGGGTCGAGACCCAGCCCTGTTATCATCGCATTCACAAGCATCCTCCCTTGGGGGATATAGTCGAACGACCACTCTCCGCGCCTCCGGCCCTGTTTCTCGTAGAGGTTGATCCAGAACTCGGCGTCGGGTTGCTGCTGCGGCTGAATCATAGTGCAACAGCATGCGAGAAACGCAGTGACGTCCTCGAATGAGCAGAGGCACCCATATCGCCAGAAGCTGAAGACAAAGTTGGCCATCGACAGATGCTCCTTCCGGTTGCCCGAGGTCCGCCTAACTCTCCTCGCCGCGGCATTATGGTATTCCCTGTCGGCCATGAGTTCCAGCAAGCAAGCTTGCAACTTATCCTTGAACGACGAAATATAGTTAGGAAGCTGCCTCGCGGCTTCATCACATGCCGCTTGCTGCAGAGGGACGTTGAGGTCGGCGTAGATGAGCGTACGGAAGACAGGTATAACGTATATGAGCTCTGCAGGAGGCAGATGGATCCACTCGATGGGACGCAGAGTACGTCTGTAGGCATCGTAGGCGTTCTTGACGAGAGCCTTCCGCGTATTGATGAGTGGCGTCTGGTCCCGGTCCAGTCGCACAGCACGAGCCGTTTCGATTGATACCTGCAGAATTGGCCTGACACGGTTCCATGCTATGAAAGAAGCCATATCAAGATGGTAAGCAAGAAGAGCTGAGAGCGAACTCACCTCGCTCGGTCAGGTCGCTTTTGCAATTGGTCTCTTCATCGTAACGGATAGCGTGGATATCCCGTTCGTCATATCCCAGCTCCCTGAACCGTCTCAGAAGTCTGTTCCGAAAATGAGAAATCAACGACTCCCATAGAACGGCCACAGGGGACGCACTCTTGGTAACGCCTTCCGGCGCGTGTCTCCGCATATTGATATTTCTTCTTCTCGACTGTTTTCCACCACTCGTAACATCCCTTGGCGTGCTGGTAGCAACATAACGTTAGCCCATTAGCGGCGCATGGTGTCAAAAAATGAACCTCCGCGACCGCTGCGACAAATTTGACTCGCTCGTCTCTGAACTTCTGGAATGCCTCTTGTGCACCAGGTTTGCGCGCAACCATGTCTTTCTGATACTCGCCATAGACCCTTGTCATCGCATGTATATCATCTTCCCAGTAGAACTTCGACTTCGTTGCGCGTCCTTGGGCTGACGCTCCGACTGTAGTATCTGTCAATGTCGCTGCTTGCTCGCTGGGAGAATCGACTCAACAATGTGTGTGCGGAATCAACTCCAGAATTGCCGTATCATAAACTTGTAGACGCATGGCAACATGGCCGGAAAACATGAGCCTATGTCCACCTGTTAATGTACTTCACGGTGGCGCAGTATGGTAGACTCACTTCTTCTTCTTGCACTTCGTACACACGCGTCGCATCAGAGCAAACTCAATCTTGCGTACAGAGAGCACGCCACATTCCTGGTGATAATGCACTGTCAACACCATCAACGCACGCAGCGCCGACTGTGTCCTGACCTGGCATCTGGGCTCGCCGTAGATAAATTTTGCCCAGGCAGTCTCTGACACCCTGGGCGGACATCCCGGGGCATTCCACATGCGTTCTCTTGCCCTCTTCCAGATCTCAAAGGCTTGCGGAGAAGTGAGCGTCGTATGAAATGCTCTGCTTGTATGCGCAAGATTGGCCAGGTCTAGTGGCGCCAAGAGCTCAAGAATCTGCGTATACGCGTCGATAGAGAAGTATACACACCAATGCATGATAGTACATACCTCGAAAATAATGTCTAGCGGAAGCGCAGGGAATATGCCCGCTCGAACCGCGAAGTTGCATGATTCCGCTGCTATTAACCCTCGGACACGCTTCCTAGGCGGGCTGTTACTTGAGTCCTTTATGAGCAGCTCTGTGGAGAATGCTAATGTCATTCACGATATCTTATCGAGACATGGACATTCAACATACCTTCCCAGTTGGCATCGTCCTCATAATCGTGGCCAACGCCACTCAAGGACATATTCCGCTTTTAAGCGAGCGAAATTACTACGTGTGCACAAGTTTGACGTTCTTGAGATTAGTGATGAATAAGCCCCAATGCCGAAACCACGCTTATAGATGTGAGACAGAAGTGCCTGAGCATGAGTATGCAGTTGCCAGAGCCAGAAAGGGCGATTTAGCGCCTGTCGCGAGCTGCTTTGATGGTGGGCGAGCGCGCCGCCTCGCGCCCTTCTATATTTGGTAATTACTACCATTCGAGGCCGGGCGGGACCGACGCGTCGCGGCGGCAGCTCAGTTCCGCTTATTAGCGCGCACAGCTTGCTTGCTGGACGGTTCTCATCTCATGGGCTTAAAGACACGAGGCAGAACGCCTTTCATGGTCCTGAGGGCGCGCTGACAGCCTGACCAGCCACGCACCTCACTCAGAGTCACAGCCGTCGCCGACGGCCGTGCATCCCGCCGCGCGATAAGCACTGCCCGTTCACACGCAGAGTCAGACGAGGCTGAGACATCGTATCAATTGGTAGCAGCGAAGACTCCACAGAGATCATATAAAGCGCGGTTCAAGTTGTGAGCAGCTAGTGCGACTCCTCACTAGTACTGACTAACTGAATTAGTTGCCACTGAATCTCCTCCGAAGTCGACTTATCAGCATGCCAGTCACCACTCGCCGTGCAAAGCTCCGCGTCCCGCAGATCCAGCAGTACTCGCCGATTGGAGATGATGGCTACCTCTCAAGCGAACTCAGCGATGCCGACGACAACACCAGCGATTGGGAAGGTGATTTGCATCGTCACATTTGTTGGCAGCCGATCTTAGTTACTCTTACTACATCTTTTGAGACAACCGTAGGAAAGGCTCAAACGGGCCTCAGAATCGTCAGAAGAAGCGTCCCCGGGTGATGAAATCGACGTGGCCCTCCAGGACCAAACATAGAGGCGCCAATGGTCAACTTTGCGTATTTCCTACGCTTCCACTGGACATCATCTATGAGGTATTAGTCAACGCGTGTCTGTGTTTCACTGACTCTTCATCGATCACAGATACTTGCCTTGCTGACTCCCGTGGACCTTGCCAACCTCGCGCAGGCTAACGGAGCATTCCGTGCGACACTTATGTCTCCGCAAGCACACAAACTCTGGAAGGCAGCGAGAAAATACGCTGGCAATGTGCCCGACTGTCCACCGAATGTGCGAGAAGTGTCCTGGGCAAGATTTATCTACGGCCGGCCGCGATGCCAAGTAAGTGCTTCGGATTCTAACCTCCAGGCGTGGTTGAGCGTTCTGAGTGACTCTACTAGGAGTGTGGCGTAGTCAACATTCACTATGTGGACTTCGCACTCATGCGGCGCGTCTGTAAGAAATGCAAGCAAAAGAAGTAAGTCGATGCAGCTCTGCTTTCGATGACGATACCGACGAGTGCTTTGCTCTAGGCTCGTCTATTCAAAGCATTTTGCAAAACGGTACCCGGATTTTGATCCTGCCATGCTGGAACTCATTCCTCACACGTCTAGTGGGTTCAACCGTCTCGCTAATCGTCTCGCTGCGTTTCATGGCACTGATCATGCTACCTAGTCGGGTGTTCATCTGTCCGCTACTCCAATCCGAATTCCAAGTTCTATTGGGAAGATGACATCTACGCTATGGCGAAGATATATGGCGAATATCAGTTGGCCATCTATCAGCGGCGGCCCGGTGCAAAGGAGGCATTAGAGAAGTACCGGCATGAGCGTGTTGAATACGTGGCAGCCGTCTCAGAAGTTCGTCGTTCACTATCAGTTCCATGCTGCCGCCATCTGACGCCCTCGACATCCAGCATGTGAACACTTGTCAACGGCAGTCGGCGGACCTTATCAAGTACCGTGCCAGCCTGGTTCGAGAACGTATCGACAAACAATACGACGCGTAGGTGCCCTAAGACTACTACTTTGTCGTGCCGTACCTATCATCGTCAACAGAATAGTGGATCGGTTCCGAGAACTCGGGTACGAAGATCAAGATATTGAGGCCATTCAGTACGCGTGCGCGGCCAATAAAGACCGCGTGTTCACCGAACGTGGTCAGTCTGTTCTACTATCTGCCACTGGGCATCCCTCACACGCCTTTCACGCAGTCTGGACGCGTGTCAGGCCTTGTCTGCAACGTATAATAGATGCAGCACGGTGTCGGCGACTCGAGAGAGATGAAAGAGCTATCATCGACGCACGCAAGCTCCTCGTGAGAAATGCGTACGACGACTACAAGCAAACACTGCGCCCCATCGAGTGGATCCATCTTCCACCGCTTCAATTTATTTATGTCGTACCGGAATTCCATTCGCTGATCTACACGAACCTCGATGTCCCGCTTGAACAGGCAAGCTGCAACGAGGCAGCGACGCGCTTACCAGAGCACATCTCGGCCTTCAACGAGACCCTGAAGAAGTATCTGTTGCAAGGATTAATAGATCACACGGCACCCCGCAGGAAAGGCAAGAAGGTACCCGAAGACTATGATCGTCTCGCCCTGGCTACCTCCGTCTTTGCCAACAACACGGGCCTTGTAGCTTGCTCCCTCGACGACGTCGCCGCATACTTGGCATGGCATGAAACTAAAGGAATTCATGACACTTCCTCCTACATCCCGATGCTCGAGGCACAGTACTGGCCCATATGGGGACTGACGTTCCAAGACAGATACTGGAACCAAACCGGGTCTACGGCCATGAAATCGCTCCTCGCAGCTGCTAGCCTCGATCCTACAACTGCACGTCCCGGGGATCTCGATGAAATGGACAGACGCTTTGTGTGCGAGCATTGCTTTGGAGCAAAACTAGCACACTCTTGGCGTGGCTACGTGAGTCTACGCAGCGCGCCGACATCCACATTTGCTCACATGTCTGGTATATTTGTCGTCCAGATCACACACCATCTCACGAGTCACAAGTGGCAAAAGCCACTCGTGAGGGTCCTGAGCGAGGAAGACTCCGCCACCATGCGTGAAGCAGAAGGGGATGATCGCGCGGGAGACCAGAAGATGTGGAGCTGCAATCATTGCGCTGTTCATTTCAACAACCTGCAAACTCGTCCAGTCGTCGAGAAGCATGTGCAAGAAACGTGAGTCATCCGTTACGATCGCTTCATTCTATGTTTCGTGGGCTTACTGACTGTACGTATGTGTAGTCACGCCATCAACGAGCCAGCTGAGACTGTCGACCTGTTTCATGCATTCCCGACGGCACGCTGGCGTCCAGATCCGCAACCGTGTTGGATTTACTACTGACATCGCGCAGCCGGAGAAAGCCTGGCTCTAGACAGCTGTTTAGATAGCGGATGACCGCTGTGCCGGTTTCGTTATCCTCAGACGACACTCGGCGGTTTAGTAGCTTGTGCTCCATGTGTCTTGTTCCGTGTATGCATGAGATCCATTGTAGCTATTCATGTTGCTGTTTGTCATCTTGTCATCTAGGGTGAATTTTTGAGCCGCATGTACATTTTACTATTCCTGTATGAACAGTTGGCGATTGCGGATGCAAGTTAGCTTGGTTGGGAGAAGGTTGACTGAATTGGATGAGACGCGTGCCTTCTGTACGTACCGAATGCAATGGTCTTGGAAGGCTGGTAGCATAAAGTGCTTGTTGGTACGGCAGCCGGTCAAACGGCTCCCACTGTAACTGCGATCCGGTAAGGTTTTGTACTTACTACGCGTATTAAAGCATATAACGAACTGGCTCTGTCATGGCGAGATCAACGCATACTTGCGCATCAGAACGAGTAGCAAAGTGATAGGGGTTCAAAAAGCTGTAATGCACATGAATGGAGGCTACAAGGTCCAAGTCAGTTAGAGTCCGCAAAGATCGCGTCCTTAATCCTCTGGTTGAGGGACGGACGTTTCCCTCTGCCCTATTGCATCGATCTGAGCGTTCACGTAGGGAAAACGCCAAGCAGCTAGCATGCGCTTTAGCCCCAGGCCGCGGTAGTGCTTGGAGGCCGGTGGCGGAGCAATGAGCCGCAAATAACTCTTAGCCCTAGGATGTACTTACCTGTAGTTTACAATGAGCATGCCATCGCTTGCGAAAGACTGTGACGAAAGATTGAGATGTCTGAGCATACAATACATGCAGAGCAATACACGGACCTTGGACAAATTCAAGACGGTATCGTCGGGGGCTGGAGCAAAGGCGAGATTGATGTAGGTAAACTACGTAAAGCAGCGCGGTCAGGATTGGAGCGATCGCGGCATTATCCAGAATACGAACCAGCGAATCCTGAGACTTGTATCCTAGCTGCTTTCGGAGGAAACGGATGACTGCTCGGAACTGGTTTAATGCGTTGATCTTGTACAGATTCTGCTTCATGATGGGCGCATTTCCGATGGCTTTGAACAATATGGGGACTTCCTAGTATCTCAGACGCCGATTGGATGACCTAAGGCAGTGATACTGTACCTTGGACTGGCTCTGGCCTCTGATATATCTGAAGGACATCACTGGCAGTTTGCATGTCGCCGCAGAGAAGGCGCGTGCCTATGCGGACTATGTAGTGACCACTGTGCACAACGTACCGGGGGAGGGTTTGCACAGCTGTCTCGCCGGACTATGATGGTCTCACGACTTAAAAGCAACTCGGACCCTGTAGCTGCAAGAAGCGGCTCGGTCTCACCGCGAGTGAGGTCAACACTGGTAGGAGAGTAATAGACAGTGACTGAGTGCACGGTGGACTGGCAGGTCCCGTAGAACACGGCGGAGGAACATGAATGCTGATTCTTTGAGTCATTCTCGAATTGCAGTTGACCGAAGCAAGCGCGGTGATTATCAAGTGCCAGCGAGTACAGCTTTATCATACCGGATCCATCGAGCTCAGGTGAGAGCCTGTGAGAGCGGGGAACTTGGTGTGGATAAGCGCTCGCATTGGCCAGCGCGATCACATGACAAGTACGGTCACGCTGCGTCACGGATGTTGCGTGTAGACAGCGCCTATCACGGTGGTTCGAAAGTGAACATCGGCTCGCTGCTTGTTCCCGACCACCACGTCCTCCCCAGTGACACCACTCCTTCCACATTCTACTGCGATGGCGTCTCTAGCGTCGGTGACGCGTCAATTGGGCGCACTCGAAATTTCATCGAAACCGAACACAGCGAGGCCAACCCACGAGAAGAAGCCGAGCCAGTCGAAGAACGTCTCGCAGCTACTGTCGAAGTTTGCAGCGCCGAACCCTTTTCCGTCGAAGACAGCGATACCTAAGAAGCCGACCCAGGCATCTCTCACGAGCAAGCAACCCACACGGCCGCCATCGCCGTCAAAACCAACGGCGGCGGCGGCAGTAACGAAGTCTACACAGCCTGTCATCGACATTGGGCGGTACGATGGAGGATTGGAACTTGACAATGAGAGTCGAGGAGAGTGTGTTCATGGCGAGGCGGCGGAGACGCTCGCCTTGGACTCTAGTGTCTCTCAGTAAGTCCACAGTCCATCATCGTCTGCAAAACGGTGGCCGCAAACGAACCGAACATTTATGGGCGTCATTTGTCTTCTTTTACCGCCCTGGTGGCCTGCATAGCCCTCGCCATATAGGTCTTGGAGCACAAGCCACCGAATGACGGTGGGCCTGACCATGAAATGATCAGTCAGGTCCCCTGTCGGGTTTACAGAAGAGGTTTAAAGGGCGTCCGTATTGCGCGCGCATGCAATCACCATGACACAATTCTTAGTTCGCGATCTCTGGCTGACGAATGGGCAGGACCCGCCCTACTCGAGAATGGCATCTCACCGACTTCGATATTGGTCGGCCCCTCGGTAAGGGCAAATTCGGGCGAGTATACATGGTCCGCACGAAGTGCGAGCCGCACTACATCGTCGCTCTCAAGACGCTCTACAAGTCCGAGATCGTGCAGTCGCGCGTTGAAAAGCAGATCCGGCGCGAAATCGAGATCCAGCAGAACCTGCGGCACCCCAACATCGTGCGCCTGTACGGCTATTTCCATGACGAGAAACGGATATTCCTCATGCTCGAGTTTGCGGGCAAGGGTGAGCTCTACAAGCAGCTCACCAAGCATGGATGCTTCACCGAGAAGCGCAGCTCGCGCTACATCGACCAGATGGCGGATGCGCTGAGCTACCTTCACTCGAAGCACGTCATCCACCGTGACATCAAGCCGGAGAACCTGCTCCTAGGTATTAATGGTGAACTGAAGATTGGCGATTTCGGATGGAGCGTGCATGCGCCTGGAAACCGTCGGACGACACTTTGCGGAACGCTTGATTACCTTCCGCCGGAGATGGTGGAGGGACGCGACCACTCAGAGAAAGTCGACTACTGGGCACTCGGCGTGCTCACGTACGAGTTCATCTGCGGTGCGCCGCCCTTTGAGGACATGACGGGTTACAACGGTACGTCCACGTGTACCCCAGGTGTAGTCCCTTGCCTGACCGCGAGCCCTTCGTACAGCGACATACAAACGTATTGCCAAAGTCGACCTTCGGATACCTCCCAAAGTCTCCTCCGAAGCGCGCGACCTCATTACCAAGGTGAGCAATCACATGAACGCATCCCCTCATTATGTCAATCACACTCATATGTCGACTTAGCTCCTTCAATACGACCCGGAGAAGCGTCTCCCACTCGACGAGGTCCGGCGCCACCCTTGGATTGTCAGGTATCGGTCGAAGGGCCACTCTACCTCTATGCCCACGTCATAGCAGTATGACATGGCGCTCGCTTCCGCTTCATAATGTTTCCTTCATTACAACAGGCTTAGGACACCTCTTCTCGTATGCACTATATGAATCGCTGCCTTGTATTCTAGCTTTGGGTAGTTGATTGCGAGAACAAGCTACTAACATTGCTCATGACGACTGTCCGATGCGAGTCGGTCCCACCAGGGTCCCACGGTGAGGCCCATGAACGTCGCTTGTTGCAGCGTTACGGTGAGATGCTGGTTCGAGACCGGTGGAAGGCCATATGCGACCGCCTACCCCCTTACAAAAGGTCGTATTTAGGGTTGGAACTGGGCATGAATAGTCACTGGTCACTATGTGGCGCAGCCAAAATGTCCAAACGACGTAATGGTACATACATTGACAGGTCTCCCGTTGGTTGCTCCTGTAGTCTACGCCGGAGTACTTTCTACTTCATTGGTATTTTGACTTTTGTAATCGTTGCCGCTAACCTAAGCGCACTACTTACACTTCCCAATTTAAAGTGATCTAGAACCAAGGGTTCCACCCTTCCACCATCATTGGTTCTTCACTGCCAGTGTCTCGAATCCGCTGCACACACCTTTGTGTAAGTGCTCAGCTGTTGGCAGAGTCGAATTGCGCCAAAAAAAAATCCACGTTAACAACTGTCTAGTGCCAGTATCGTATATAGGGCCAGGTTGAAGCGTCCGAGTCTCAGGCTCGACTCGCTGGATCCCTCCGACCGCAACATATACCTACCTTGCGTCGGACTCGTCTTGCTAGTTACTCAGAAACATCGTTCCAACATGCCAGTCACGACTCGCAGCGCTGAACTGCGTTTTGCACGGAAGTACTACGACCCGGAGAGCAGCGACGACTCGTCTCACTGGCATGCGCCCAATAATTCTGAGGCTGAGGACAATGACTGGAAAGGTGACTCGCCCTGCCGCAGGCTTGTTGGCCCGTATTTTCGTTGCTCAATCCACTCCTAGAGAACCGTAGCTCACCGTCGTCAGACGAAGCGTGCTCGCCAGCAAAAGCATGCTCGTGCTTCCGAGCGCGCGGCTAATATCGATCCTAAGTCCGGCATACTCCCTATGCTTCCGCTAGACATCATATTCGAGGTATCTACTACACATGTAGCCGCATCCCATTACGTTGACGCCTCACCGAAAGATCCTCTCACTGTTGACTCCCGTGGACCTCGCCAGCCTAGCACAAACCAACCAGGCATTTCGCACGACGCTCACGTCATCTCAGGCTAACAAGACTTGGAAAATCACGAGGAAGCAGATTGTCAACGTTCCCGACTGTCCTCCGGGGGTGCGAGAGGTGCCCTGGGTTCATCTACGGTGAACCTAAATGTCAGGTAGGGGTCTTGAATCTCAACGACATCACCATCTAACATAGAATTATGTTCGGCTTAGGAGTGTGCCGATGGTAGGCTCCGTGCTCGCGACGTACATTACGCTATCATGCGGCGCATATGCGGAAAATGCTGGAAGAAAAAGTAGGTCATGTATACCACTGTCTGTCATAGTCCTGATGTCCCCTTCGGTACAGGCTTATCTACTCGGGACACTTCGCCAAGCGATTTCCAGATTTTGACCTAGGGATGCTTGAACTCATTCCATACACGTCCGGTCAGTTCGTCACTTGTCTCAGTTCACATAGGACTATGTTGACAAACGCTCAGTTAAGCGTTTGTTAGGTGTGAGGCATTCCACGCCAGATGACAGGTTCTATTGGGAAGATGACGTCTATGCCATGGCGAAACTATATGGCGTGTATAAACTTGATATCTATTTAAGCAAGCCCGGTGCAAGGGAAGCAGTGAATAAGTTTCGAGATCAGCGTATTAAATATGTTGAGGCTGTCATAAAGGTTTATTGCCGTCCTCTGATACACTTCACTTCTATTGTCTGACGCGCTACGCCGATAAGCATGCAAAAATTTGTCAAGTCCAATCAATAGACCTTAGGCGTTATCATTCCAGAGAAATACTTGACCGTATTAACAAGCAGTATGACATGTAAGACCCCCCTGCTGCTAATGTACATTGCACTGCTAACTTATACCAACACAGAGTCGTGCAACGCTTCAAAGAACTTGGTTACGAGCATGAGGATATACAAGCCATACGTCACATGAAGGCAGTTAATCAAGACCGTGTTATGACCGAAAGCAGTGAGTGTGTCCTACCAACTTCCTATAATCGATTTTATTGCATTGTCCACGCAGTTTGGGTGCGCAACAAATCTTGCTTTCTGATAGTCCTAGACGAGTGCTGATGTCGGCGGCTCGAGAGGGACGAAGCACCTCTCATTGATGCTCGCAAACATCTTGTTCGGGACGCATACGATCGCTACAAGCGGACATTGCGTCCCATCGAGTGGGTTCATTTACCACCACCTCAGCTCATCTACATCATGCCGGCCTTTCGTTCGTTGATCTACACGAAGCTCGACGTTCCTCTTGAACGTGCAGCATGTGATGAAGCTGCTATGCACCTGCCGGAGTATATCCTATCTTTCAAAGATGCTCTGAAGAATCGCCTTTCGGGACTGGCGGCGGACATGGCGTCAACAAACAGAAATGCAAAACCGACGCCTAGATGCAACGATCGTGTCTTTTTGTCCACTTCTGTCTTCGAGACCGATGTTGTTGGGAATCCTGACAACCTATACCCCTTCGAAGACGTCACTGCCCATCTGGCTTGGTGCGGGACACAAAGGGCCTTGGATATTCACATCTATATTAATCTGCTGAAGAAGAAGAGACGGGATGAGTGGGACTGGATGTTCGGGTGTCATGCAACCAGAACTGCAATCATGAAGTTGCTCGTCACCAAGCTTGGCTTAGATCCGGCGACTACTCGACCCAAAGATCTTGACCGACTGGACAGGCGTTTTATATGCGGACAGTGCCGTGTCCTGCAGAACCGAGCATACACTTGGCGTGGATACGTATGTCTATGCTATGCGGTCATATTGACGATGATCTGATGTACTGGTTACTAGGTTCTACACATGTCGTTGCACCAGCCCTCCGAGCTGTGAGTCAAAGTGCTGAGCGAGAAGGAGTCGGCTTTGATGCGTAAAGCTGAGGGGACAGATCCTGCACAAGAGCAGGAGATGTGGAGTTGCAACCACTGCGCCGTCAATCTGAACAATCTGCAGACCTGTGTAACCGTATTGGAACATGTGCGAGAGACGTGAGCGTGCCATGCCCAACTCAGTTTTCTTCGGAGGCTGACGTACATGAAGCCATGGCATTGTCGAACCAAAAGACTCTGTCGACTTCTTCCATGCATTCCCTACGGCCCGCCAGCGCCCGAACCCGCAATCTATCTTGATTTTGGGCCTCGTCGAGCTAGAGGATCAGGCGGAAGGTGGTGCGTAAGCGTATAAGGGGCTATATCCCTCATACGTTGGCTTAGCTTGTACACCACTGCGGTTGGTCAATGTGCCATCATACGTTACTTTTGCGTACGACAGACAGAGGAGACTGATCATGCTCACTACACTGTCTTGGATATATAATTGAACTGAGCCCCCACGGAATGAGTAACGTCTGGCATATATGGAGGCCATTTAGAGGGCTTGGACTCGCAACTGTCGAGATTGTCTATGCTCGCTTGCTCGTCTTGCCCTTCTTACGCGCTGTCGGATGCGTAGGCCTCAGGCACGTCCCGTTCTCCGGGTGTCGGTTGAGGAGTCTCCCCGTCGTGTCCAGGACATGACATGTGACACCTTGGGCAACCAGCCACTCGTGGTCGTGACTGCCAAGCGACAAGTGAGTCTGCGTGTGTCGATCTATATTGGCCTTACAGCTGCCTAAAAGGAAGCGTGGCAGGCGGTGAGAGTGCGATACGGGCGATGAATGAGTAGGGGATTGAACGGTACAGAATGCTCCGGATGGTGATCCAGCGCATTCACCGGGACAGGGGTCTGACATCCTATCGCCGCAAGCAAAAAAAGAAACAAGCGATGTATTCGGGGTGATTTTTGGTAACAACCGGAGGCAACCCCTGAAACGATGCGGCAATGGTAGAGTCATCCCCGAAGTCGTCGCATGTGACAAAGGTAAGGAGAACATCGCTTAACTGTGACGATATCCCCGCTCCCAGACTGAGCAGATTACGCACTCTTGCGTCAGTCATCTCACCAAAAACGCGATATGCATCATGCACATACCCAGTAATCGTGTCGGCGATGTCGTTCAAGAGAACTTTCAGTTCGGAATCATTCAGAATCGGCAGTTCATTCGACGTCGCCTCCGGTAGCCCCGAATAGTCGCTTGTGAGGCCACTAAGGTGCTCCACACTCAAAACACGACTGGCTATTTGAATAGCAAGGCAATCGACAATGTACAAACTGCCCACCGTCTACCTTTACAATACATACATCCATGTTTCATTCCTTCTCTTTGCTTCCTTCTGTATCATACTACGAGGCTGCGGTTTACTCCAGCTGGGCGAGCCCCTCCCGAATGTAGTCGTCGAAGAGCGCCTTGTAGTCCTTGTGCCACCTGCTGAGCGCGGGGCGGCCCTCGACGAGGTCGCCCGCGCCCCACAGGATGCGCAGCTGATCGACCTCACGCCGCGTCTCATTGTCGGGCACGAGGATGTAGAACTTGCCTTGGCGTACGTAGTCGAGCTAAGGTTAACGTCGCTTAGAGGGTAAGGACTTCGGGTATGCATGGGGAATGTTGTGGCGCACCATGTAAAGCACGGTCTCCTGGGCGGACCACGCACCGGCAGGCTTCTCTGAGCCACTTTTGTCGCCAGTCATTCCTGTCCAAGTCCAACCCGGGCTGCGGAGGTATCAGCTTAGCGTATGAAGGAAAACATGCTTGGCATACACGAAGAGATGCGCGGTCACGTTGGCCGCAGGCACGTTATTACGCAGCTCGTGCGCGAGTCCTTCCGTCAAGGACTTCACGGCGGCTTTCGAAGCGTTGTACGCGGGGTTACCTCTGAATGGAGCGAAGATCAGCGGGACGAATCGCGGCACATGAGCCGAACGCACGGAGGGTTGGTGATTCCTTGCTTCGACCCGGTGTTGATGATGACAGCCGGGTTTTCTTGGTGAATCATGGACGGCACAAACGTCTGTTGAACGTTGAGCACACTGCAAAGCGTCGCATATTGTGAGCGAGAGATGACCGTGGAGCGGCTGATTGTACGCACCCAAACACATTCACGTCGAACGTCTTGCGCCAGGCATCAATCCCCTCCCAAGATTTGCTTGGCAAGCCGATGCCAGCATTGTTCATTAGCACCGCGACCTGTCCAACACGAAGCACACGGCGCGAGAGATGAGCAAGCGGCACGCAGACAGACACAGCGCGAGCGCGGTCGTCGCAGTCGTCGCGGCCGCCGAACGAGGGCTGCCCGGGAGAGCCAGCTCACCTCGCCCCACGCCTCGTACACCTTGTCGCGCAGCCGGACGACGTCCTCCAGCTTGCTGACGTCCGTTGGCACCATGAGCACATTCGCCTCCCCGACCGCCTTCGTGAGCTCCGCGCCGAGCTTGACGAGCGGGCCGTCGTTCACGTCTGCGATCGCAACCTTCATGCCGATCCTGCGGCGGATGAGTACCCCCGACGACGGCGAGTCCGGCGGAGTACGCACTTTGCGAGTTCGAGGGCAGCGGCGCGGCCGATCCCACTCGCCGCCCCTGTGATCACTGCCACTCGGCCTGTGTGGATAACTGGGTGCACGCCGTCGTCCATCGCTGCCATCGTTGGCTCGAATGCGCTCGAGTGAAATGCGGGTCGGAGAGGAGAGGGTCGACGACTCCCGTTCAGGCTACCACTGAGGCTCGACATCCCGGCCGCCGGCTAATGAATTGAGGTATACAGGTTTGTTGGGGTATGGGAATTGGGAAAAGGGTAAATCAGGAGCCCAGCACGTTCCGTGTCTCTTTATATTCTCCAAGCCCGAGGGAGCGGATACGTGACGTTGAGGGCCTTCGGACCTGCCCCTCACACAGCTATCGCGCGGAGCGGAATCGGCTCGACTTTACAGGCAGTTTCTCACAACGTGTAAGCTTCATCATTGGGTAACACCATAAGAACGTCCTAACATACGGTCTAGAACGGCGCCGACAGGCGATAGGAATTTTTAATCAGATGGAAGAAACCGGGGCCCAAGAATACGCCTGAGCAGTGGGCAGGCACTGCGGTAGGAACGTTCGACCCCGTAGCAAGGTATACTGCCAATATCGCTGATTGACGCAGGAGATATATTGGTCACCATACTTACAGTGTCCTCGAACATGAGGCGATGAACACAAGGACATAGAACGCGAGAATTGCGAATGGACTCGGTACGTATTCCTTGAAGGATCGTCGGGCGTTGATTGAGCGCTCGCAAATCTGTGGTACGTCCTCCTGCAGCGTCGAGTTGCACTTCCTCACCACAGTGTTTATTTGGAACATTCTAAGCACCCCAATATACCAGGGTGACAGAAGTGTTGAGTGATTCATGATGATGCTTGAAGTCGCGAACCGAATGTCTGAATTGCATATGTATGTAGAAGCCGGCGGCAACCAACCACCCTGTTGTCACGAAGAGCACATGTCGCGGTCGAAAGGACTCCAGACTCACCAAATCGCAGTAGAATCCTCAGAAGCAGCTGTTTTCATAGTGAATTTGAACACGCAAGACGACCTTGCGAATTATTCGCCATTCATCACCCACCTGCGCGCGTAGCAATTGCGGGCTCCTGGACTTTCCACGCCCATCGCCAGATACATTCATTTCCATGAGCGCGATGAGCACGGTAATCGCTGCGTCAATCTAAATAGTGATTCGTCATGCGCCCACGAGCACTCACTCCACCGCTACAGTTGTCTCCCACACTACTGCTTCTCTGTGCTGGTGGCCAGGCTAGACAAATCGGTGGGGTACAACTCGGCAGCACCGTCCGGCGCCAGAGATGCGGAGAGTACCTGAACTGTGAGAGCACCTCCTCATGACGACTGTGCAGTCATCTTCCCCGAGTGCGAGATCGCACAAGTCGCACCTGTGTCTTCTTCTTCTGAGGGTGTCTAGTGAGAGACGAGGGTCGCGGCCTTGGGCGCGTTCTGTGAGCAAGCGGAGTCAGGCTGAACAAACCTAAAACGCCTCCACTCAGCGGAGCCACCGCAAGGCCGTACAGAAAGACCATGCAAGGGCCACTTCATCGGCACGCGACCCCTCGGGCAACAGCACACTACATCACGGGAGTGGCAAGTTCAAATTATTGCTGCAGTTGCTGGGATTATCGCTCCGAAGTGGGTGCTCGCTTCCACGGCTATTTCATCTGGTTTCACGGTCCTGGTCAACCAGGAATAGATGTGTCTTGAGTTGATGGCATGCAACGATATTCCTTGCCTCCATGGAGGCTCATTTGCGGATTCCAGGAGATACTCACCGCAACGAGGCATCCTTCGAGCGCGCGCTTTGCGCAGGATGTCGAGTTTGCACCGCGGTCCTCCCGTCACGACAGTATTTGCAGTAAGCTCGCTGGTCAGCTGGTGTTGTCCGTAGCAGCACCTGCTGCACTCTTGCACGAACGTGACCCGGCCATACACATGCGTTTCGCTTTGACATAGGTTGCAAGGAACGCTTGCCGGATCTTCTGACCATCTCGGCCGACGTCTTCTGGCAAAGTTGGTCCAGATTCACGAAGTTCAAGACGCAAGACGACGGCGCTGTACAACCTAGTTGCGTGCATTGAGTACTGGAAACACGGGATCCGTTGGAGACCGCCGCAGCGGGGTGCAGACACTGGAAGGGTTTGGGGCGAAGTGAAAGAGGCGCTGAAGCGCCTGCACCGCAGCGGGCACCGGGATTGCCGGCAATAACGTTTGCCAATAATTACTTTGTTGCAGCCGCGGTCATGGCCCATTCACGCCGTGCTAGATCAGTAAGGGGGGCTTGTTGCAGCGGATCTTGCAAGCGTAACAAACGTCCAGACGGTACGGTCCACGTTACGTCGGCCTCACAACTGCCTGACGTACATATATATAATGGCTCTCCCCTCGCAGGTTGCTCTCCAACCTTCTCCCCGCTTCTAAGTTCTAACCACCACGCTTTGTCTCCCCACCTGCTTTTACGACCTCTGCACTCGACGACCAGTCTATAACCTAATAATATAAGTCGCCTATCGCCATGGCGTCCACTCCGACCGACGGACACCTCCAGGTGCCCGGCCAAATCGAGGCTGCGCACCGAATCAAGAACGTGCCGGGCTACACCACGCCCGTCTTCAAGGGGAAGGAGGAGCAGAAGGCAAAGGTACTCGCGAATGTCACGTCTAAGGTGAGTATATGCGCTTGATCGCGTACATGAGTCGTTCTGTTCTGTGGGGTGCAAAAAGGGTGGCCGCATTCAGTCGACCTCTGCGCGGACTGTTCTCCCCGTCCTGTGTTCAGTGTTGCGAGGTCGCGTTCGAAGCGACGGATTGCGGCGGTGGCATTTCATGGGCGCATCGCGGCGCCTGTCCTCCTCCTCACAGATTGTTTGGAATGACGATAGCGCGAAACGCGTCTTTATCATTGGGCGCGTTGCTCGAGCTGTGTATGCCAGGCGTGACTACTGTTCCGCCAACAATCTTGCAGTGTACACCGAGTGGGAATTGCACCTATCCTTGTTGGCAAGTCTACTCCCGCTCGGAGGATGTACGCGTCTCGGAGGCAGTAGAAAATGTCGCGTCGTATGCAATAGCTCGCAGCCTGGACTCGCTATACTCCGAACATTACACCTCGCCACCAACGCGTTTTCTCGCGTATCGCGATAATCTACCTACCGCGCTCCACACTCTTACGCGACCTGGCACGTTCTGACGCGTCTTTACGCGATCACGCACGTTCACTTACACCCGGGATGACGCTGACGCGATTTGCACTTGCAGGGCTTCATCCCGCGCGAGCTCGTCGCGAACGAGGTCAACTGGTTCTACACGCGCCTCGGCATCGACGACACGTACTTCCAATCCGAGTCCGTAGATGTGATCTCGGACCACATCATCGCGCTGTTCGGCGCTAAGGTGCTCGCGTACACGAAGCACGACCCGACCAAGCTCGTGATCGACCTCGAGACCGTCACCGAGGACGGCGCGACGTTCATCCACACGTCCACACCGGGCAAGACGTCCACGGACGGCCCCGGTGCGACGTGCGAGAGTAGGATCGATGAGCTCTTCCTGGACGACAGCTCTCCCGAGAAAGCGTTCCGCCTTGAGACGTACCGTTCCCAGGGCATCTCTGCCACCGCGAATCAGCAGCTCCGCTGCTACTTCGTGACGAAATGCAAATTCCCCAAGGAGCCCCGCCCGTCGACCCACACGGACGGCAGAACTGACATCCGTGCGGTTTCGGATGCGGCGTTTCTCGAGAAGGCTAGCGAGAACACGCTAGAGCTGTACCAGCGCGTCATGTGGAATGTCGAGACGCGGTACGGGCCTGTTATTGAGGTTTTCGAGGTGGAGGGCAGCCGCGAGCGGCGGCTCGTCATCGGATACAAGATGGGTGGCACGAAGAAGTTCTTCAGTGCCCTCTCGAACTTGTACCACTTCTATTCCTTGTATTCTGCCAGGAAATACGTCGGTGCGTGTACTTTTATGATTCGATTTCCTGCCTTCATCCTGGCCTGTCGTTTGTAGAGCAATTCTCGAATGGGGTGACGATCATCTGCCTGTACCTCAACCCACTGCCGAACTCGCATGCGCCGCCGATCGAGCACTCAGTTTTCCAGGTCAAGAAGGAGGCCTCGCTGCTTTACTGCTTGCCTGAAAACCCGTTCTTCTACCCCGGCGCTGGCCCTACGGAAGGACATGCTGTCCAAGAGGCTACTTACGCTTGTGCGTATCCTGTCACAGCGTGTGGTTCATGAGACGCTCAGTGGCCTTCGTACAGACTGCGGGTGGGTCTTTGCACAGCACTTCTGCAATCGCCTCGGCCCCTCGTACCTTGCCTTGCGCAACATCCTGGACGAGTCGAACGCCACACACGCAGAGGTGTTGAACGACATCAAGCGCCGGTTCCGTGAGGAGACCTTCACGCGAGAGAGCATCGCGCAGACCATCCACGCGCACCCAGAGTTGGTAGGTGATACTCGAATTCCATCGACATCTGAATTCACCCCTGTGGTAGATCAACCTGCTCTATGTCAACTTTGCCATGGTGCACTACCCGGCCTCTGACCAAGCGAATCTGATGTAAATCATCCGTTTGACTGTCTTACAAGGTCCCACTGACGAAGCCATGCCAGGCCGACCCTCTCATATCAGCGCTTACAGAGCACGCAGATCCTCAGCGACCAGGAGCTGTATGACAAGCTTCGTAAGACAGTGCACAACAAGCACGAGCTCCAAGTGCTCGAGAGTTTTCTCATCTTCAACAAGTATGTCTCCCATCCACACAATCTGAGTTTTCTGTCGCTGATCTATCCTTACTAGGCATGTGCTGAAGACGAACTTTTACCAGCCGACGAAAGTCGCGCTATCGTTCCGCCTTGCTCCGGAGTTCCTGCCGGAGGTCGAGTATCCGAAGAAGCCCTTCGGGATGTTCATCGTTATCGGTAGGTTGATCTGGGTCTCGTTCGGACGATGTGCATGTTGATGATTCGTATATAGGCGGCGAGTTCCGAGGATTCCACATTCGGTTCCGGGACGTCGCCCGTGGTGGCATCCGGTTGGTCATGTCTAGGAACAGGGAGACGTACTCTATCAATCAGCGCATGCTGTAAGCAGTGCTAATAATCTGCAAACTGAGAACTGTCTTCTGATGTATGCCGTGTAGGTTCGACGAGAATTACGGCCTTGCCTCGACACAATCTCTCAAAAATAAGGATATTCCGGAGGGTGGTGCGAAGGGCACTATCTTGCCATCGTATGTTCTGCCCATGGTCACTCTTGGCGATGTGATTTGACGACCGTGTCGTAGACTCGGTGCAAGCCCTCGCTTGTGCTTCGAGAAGTATGTCGATGTAAGTTCGCTGTCTACCGTTCTTCGTACTTGACATGCTGATGTCATTATCGTAGGCTGTCGTCGACCTGCTTATCCCGGGGCAGAGCCCGGGTATCAAGGAGCGTCTAGTTGATTTGTATGGCAAACCAGAGATACTATTCTTTGGACCTGATGGTCGGCGTCTTCTACCCGCATTCACAGTTGGCTTGTCAGGCTGACTGATCTGCACAGAGGGTACGGCAGATATGATGGACTGGGCCGCAAGTGAGTGCAGCCATCAGTAAGACCTCCATGATTCACTGACGCCGGTGTTGCTATAGTTCACGCACGAGAACGTGGAGCGGAGACGTGGTGGAAGTCTTTCACGACTGGCAAGAGCGCAGAGAAGCTTGGCGGTATTCCTCATGACGCGTACGGAATGACGTCGCTGTCCATTCGTCAGTACGTTCTGGGTATCTACAAGCAGCTTGGCTTGCGGGAGAAAGATATCACCAAAGTACAAACTGGCGGACCAGGCACGTGCTTTTACTCACTGTCAGTCGCGCGGTCTACTTACGTTCATTAACCGAAGATGGTGACCTTGGTTCAAGTAAGTCCTCCAGCCTGTTTCGCAGGACGCAGTATCAACGCTGTTGCAGATGAGATCCTTCTCAGCTCGGACAAGACCATCGCCATCATCGATGGAAGTGGTGTCCTCGCCGACGCCGCAGGTCTTGATCGCGAGGAGTTGATCAGGCTAGCGAAGAAGCGTGTACCCGTAGCTCACTTCGACCGCTCAAAGCTCAGCAAGGACGGCTACCTTGTGCTCGTGGAAGAGCAGGATGTCAAGCTGCCTTGTGAGTACCTGCTGTAGCTTTTCGGACGTGATATTCATGGGTAATTAGCGGGCGAGATTATCCTTGATGGAACCGACTTCAGGAACACCGCGCACTTGCGCTTCAAGGCCGATCTCTTCGTACCGTGCGGGGGCAGGTAAGGATACTCCTTGCTGTAAACTGAGAGTATGTCTGACCAATACGCAGACCAGAGGCGGTCAACATTTCAAACGTCGCCGCTCTGCTCGATGCGGAGGGCAAGCCAAACTTCAAGTATGTTGTCGAAGGCGCAAACCTATTCTTCACCCAGCAAGCCCGCCTGTATCTCGAGAGACGCAAGGTGGTCCTCTTCAAGGACTCGAGTGCTAACAAGGGTGAGTCTCCCGCAGACCCTTTAATTCGGTGGCTAGAGATGGCTTGTGATAGGTGGTGTCACCAGTTCGTCCCTGGAGGTTCTCGCTGGTCTCGCGCTCTCGACTCAGGAATACGTTGACTTGATGATCTTCAAAGATGGGAAGCCTTCTACGTTCTACCAGAACTACGTCATGGACATTCAAACTAAGATCTCTGAAAACGCAGCCTCCGAGTTCTCGTGTATCTGGAAGGAACATGCTCGGGCGCAAGGCTCCAAGCCACGCACCCTCATTTCGGACGAGTTGTCAAGCAAGCTGAATGATCTTCAGGCTGAGCTGGAGGGCTCTGATCTTTATGATGATGCCACAATGAGGAAGCACGTCTTGATGCGGGCTATTCCGAAGACATTGGTCGATCAAGTCGGTATCGAGGAGCTTACGACACGGCTACCGGAGACTTATCAACGTGCACTGTTCTCGAGCTGGGTGGCTTCACACTTCGTAAGTGTCTCCTTGACACCAGCTTTTGATTGGGTTGGCTGACCTCTGTTAAGATATACAAGTATGGCGTTAACGGATCTTCCGTTGATTTCTTCCACTTCATTCGGGACCTTGCATTGTGAAAAGGACGCGCACCAAAGTGGGAACGGTTGGATGGACGTGAAGTATTGCCTGTTGTATAAGTATAATACTCACCCAAGTTAATGGAACTAAGGCATAGAGTCACCTGACTGCAGACACACTCGCAAAACAGTGAGCACTCAAATCTTCCGTAGTGCAGTATCTATGCAAAGCTCCAGGTAACATGATGGGTCCTGTCTCCTTGGGTGTGCAACGTTGCGAAGAGTACCACTAGTCGACGATGCGCAAGCACCTCTGGCGGAAGTCCGATCACCCGTATATACAGCAAGTCCGTCATTTATTCTCTGACTCCTTTCTCGTACACGTTGAACGAAGCCGTCATACTGCCGCCGTCGATGTTCGGGAGAGGGCCAGTGAACCAATGCCGTGCTGACAGCACCCACGAGCCGCAAGCAAAGATGAAGACGGTCATGATGAGCAGGACGGCATAATCTACAGCCCAATCGTGATCAGATCGGCTTATCAATGCCTTTAGTGACGAGGTACGTACTCATGTCAGCTGCGACGGGATTGCTCGTCGTCGGGAAGCAGAGGAGCACAATAATGAAGCTTACCCATGCTACCGCTATTGATCCAATTGGCGTCGACCAACGGCCGAGCGAGAAAGGGCCGGGGACGAGCTTGTTTCGTCCAGAAGTAATGCGGAGGAATATAGGAGTCGTATAAGATGTATATAAGCCAATCACAGATGCACTAGAATTGGTCATGTATCAGGTCAGTTGGTCGTACGTTGGCGATAGTTCGTACCTAGCCAGGGAGGTTAGAGCTGCTGAAGAGAAGCCAAGCAGACCGCAGGCGGCAGCCAAGAACATGACGAGCCAGACGGCGTTCACAGGCGTTTGTGTACGATGATTCATCTTTTTCCACCAACGCGAGCCTGGCAAGGCGTTGTCGCGCGCAAACGCGAAGACTACACGCGATGCATCTACACCCTGTGCGGCACCACAAAGGAACTGTCAAAATGGTGAGTTAAACAGCCATGCTCTCCGCGGTGATTGTACTCACCTGCACGGTAACAGTAATGCACCATATTGCCAGCATACCCTTCTTGCCTATGATGTCCAGGTAGAGCTGACCCATAGGGAGGGCAAGTGGGGTCGAGAGTAAGTCGGGCACAGATGCTATGGAGAATGAAATAGCGACGTTAAGTATCCATCCAAGGCAGCCCACAGAGGCTACCGAAAGCAAGATGGCCATCGGTGCAGCCTTCGCCGCGCCTGCTGTCTCTTCCGAGATGTGCGCAGCAGAGTCGTCTAGGTAGTAGCTTGAGCAGGCAAGCAGAAATAAGGCGCCTCTATATGCTTACATCCTGTAAACTGCCACATGGGTACCGTGAAAGCCAGGAGAAATGCCCAGCCCGCTGAGACGGACATCAGTATGTGAACGATTCAATGATAGGAAACCTCACAATTGGACCACCCAGTGAAGTTTTCATACGAAGTGAATGCCACCTTGGCCGACACCCGATTTCCCCCTGCGCACACCGGCAAGAGGATAATGGCTGTTACAGTGGCACCAACTTATGCGATGCACAGGATGAGTTGCCGTAACTTTCTCTTCGTAGATAGACGACATAGGAGTATCACTCACGTGTAATGATAGCGTACAGCAAGTTCAGTCGTGCGAGCACCCTCGTGGCTGCTGAGCAGATCATCCCGTGCAGGAACAGCATAGCCAACAATATTCCGTAAGTTGGTCCTGGACCCAATATCACTCTTCCGTCTGTTCCTGCAGCGATCGCGGTCGTGATCATTTGTGCTCTGTCAGAATAGATAAGTTCCAGGGCAGGCGCAAACAATGATGGGCGGCTTACAGAGTGTAATCTATTGAACATACTAGCGTTACCTGGCCGGTGATGTTGGCCCATCCAGTGATCCAGCCCGCCAGTGGCGAATATTGCTCTGGAGCGAGCTTGGCGGAGAAGTAATAGAGACCGGCACTTGTACTGTCGCGAATGTTTGATAAGGAGCGATAGCATGTGGATGACTCTGCCTGTACTCACGGCATAGAGGAGGCCATCTCTGCCATGACCGCTGCAACACACAAGACGAAAGGGATCGGTATGCCCCATCCCCAGACGAGTCCGACATGGCCGCCTTCAGAAGCTCAACACAGAAGGATTGGAATGACTGCCATGGTTCTCACCAGAAGCCAAAATAAGCGATAGTGTCGAAGAAATACCGCTGATGACGGCCATGATCGAGAAGGAGAAAGCCACCGTCTCGACAACCTGTAGGATGACTGTGAGCATAGCTGAAACTGAGAATTATAGACGTCACACCGAGAATTCCCGTCTAAATTCACTCTTGTATCCGAGCTCCGCGAGGCGAACATCGTCAGCTAGTACGCTAGAGCTTTCGTTTGATAGTCGCGAGTGTGGCCGGGAGACATCGCTGTTGACACAGACTTCAGCTGCTGTCTTCATCTGAAAGGCTCGACGAACAGAGCGAGTGAGAGAGAAAACAAGGGAGAGCTATTCGTCCTATTGAGATGCATGCCTTCTTTATTCCTGTTTCATCAGGATCCACACCACCCGGAGGAGCACGAGCTCCGTAGGTGCTCACGGAAGCCGAGATAAGCAACAGGCATATCATGGGAATTCTCGAGCAAGCTTACCACGTCTACAAAGCGAGCGGGGTGAAAGGAGATAGCACTTATGGCATACTCCTGATCATGGTCTTCCCCGATAGATGCGGTATCTAGCCTGAGATGAATTCAACCTTCTCACCGAGCTCTACGGCGTCCCGCTTCAATCATCTGTCAAGCACTTCAGTTCCCATGTCAAGTCCAACGGATGAAATAATACTTGTATCTGTACCTGCGAACAATGTGGACAGCAATATAGGTTCTAACGTCCAACGCTCAGCCATGTTCATACCGACTCCTACTCATGAGGCATGTACTGAACAAGATGCCCCGGCCCATCTCTGGGCAGTAAATATCACACGCGAGTATTAGAGAGACATCTTAAGAATTTCAAACCGGAGAAAGTGGATATGACATGGGCAGTGATTGAGGCACAGTTGAATTTGAAGGCAAACGCAAGTGACCAACTGAGTCAGGATGCTCGAACCAGTCGCTTGCCACTTTGGGGATCGTAGGCTTACATAATACGGAATCCCGCTGTAGAGCGGCCCCGCAGGGCAGCGTGACTTCTCCTCTGACTTTGCTTACTCGCACTCGGCTTACTCTGTCCCTCCTTTCCTTTCTACGTCCATCTCGGGTCAAGGCTTGTCATAACCCCTTGCTGTAATTCTCATCTGCATCGCCGAGCTCGTGAAGCGCACTGTCTAGTGAATGCTTCTAACCGCCCAAGAATTTACGAGTACATTTTCAGACCCGCCCTCGCCCAATGAACCTACCTTCATTACGAGACCGAAGCTTGCAAACTTCTTTTCTGAGGAAGATAGTGGAAGCGGGTACTTGAACACGCAAGACCTACTCAAACACGACGAGGTGCTGAGTCGGGAACTGGACGACATACCGAGCCATTGCCCAGCTACATCGGCTCCGGAACCTCAAGCTAAAGACCCTTTCGCCGCATCTCCCTTGTCATACTCATTTTCCGCAGGCGACGCAGACCTCTCGCAGTCGCCAGCGGCTCTGTTCCTATCCTCGTTCAGCCCAAATCCGGCTGCTCCTGTCATCCCTGAAGACGCGGAGGGAGCGGTCATAGCCGGGTATACGCTCGGCCCTGTCATTGGCGTTGGAGGCTTCTCTACTATCCACCAAGCGACCTCGTCGGAAGGTGGCAGCGTCGCAGTCAAGATCGTCCGTCGACCCGATCTATCTCCGCGTGCTCGCAAGCGATTGGATCGCGAAACGACCATCTGGAGGTCCCTCAATCACGAGCATGTCCTACCTCTCTTCTCCGTTACTCAGACTCCTCATGCAGATTACTATGTCACCTTGTATTGCCCCGCCGGTACCCTGTTCGACATCTTGAAGCGAGATGGAACCCCGGCATTACCGCAAGATGATGCAGGGATGATGTTCAGGCAGGTGGTGCGGGGGCTGAGGTATCTGCATGAAGTGGCTGGGGTGGTGCATGGGGATATGAAGCTGGAGAACGTGCTCGTAGATGAGATGGGTGTGTGTAGAATCTCAGACTTTGGAATGGCACGCAAGATCGGCGAGGTCGAAGAACCCGAGGTTGAGAGCAGTGAGTCGTCGACAAGAGGCACTCCTGCTACGCTACCGCGAAGATCGCACGGCATGCAAGGGCCATTGCCAAAGCATCTATCTTTGATGCGACATAGCGGCCCACGCCATCGTGGTTCTACCCCTCTTCCTTCCTCGACGACGACGCCAACGCGTAGTCGAGACTTTCCTCAGGGATCACTCCCTTACGCGTCCCCCGAACTACTGCTTCCGTCGTCCTCGACGTCGTACTCACCCAATCCTGCGCAGGATATCTGGGCATTAGGTGTCATGTTGTACACCCTCTTGACAGGGCGTCTGCCCTTCACGGATTCTTACGATCCTCGTTTGCAGATGAAAATCCTCCACGGTAAGTCTGATAGTCATGGATCACGTAGAAGGTTTGACGTATATTTCTTCATTACGTAGGCGTATACGAAATGCCCAACGGCATTGGCTATGGCGCAGAGCGAGTCCTCACTGGCTGTCTGGAACGGTCTGTTCCGAATCGCTGGACGATCGCGATGGTAGATGAGATCGCCTGGGGCGTCGGCTGGGGTGTAGAGGGCGACGATGCCTCGCCCCCGCCAGAGGTGCCCTCCTGCGTGTCGTCCAAGTCTCGTTCCCGCTCGCGCGTAGGCGTGCGCCTCGATGCAAACGTAATTGACGACCTCGAGAGCGTGCAGTCGCCCTCAAGCATGACCCGCTCACAGAGCCGCTCCCCGTCGTCGGCGCGGCGTGCCAGCCGGAGCGCATCGCGCCATGCGCACGTACATCACCCTTACGAGCCGCACCAACAGCTGCACCATCATCACGAGCACCCGCCTCATCCTCGCCCCATCGAGCCCAGCTTTTCCGCCCTTACGGACGCGATCCTGCGTACGAATTCGGCGGACTCAGACTCATCTAGCTCGGCGCTCAATGATTCCGCTCTCCTGATGACGCCCAGCCACCCACAGCGTGAGCGTGGACGCCTGCCGCGGCCTAAAGCGCAGCTCCAGTCGGAACTGCCGCTGTCGGACTCGCGTTCTGTGAGCCCACTCGAGGCACTCCTCACACCCGCGGACTCGATCCAGCCTTCCGAGGCAGTGGACAAGTCGCCAGCGATGGGCAACATCTTCTCGTCCATGGTGGAACACCCGATGACCGAAGTTGATGAACACTGGTATGGCGACGACGCTGACGCAGGGCACTCGGCATCGGAACAGCTCCGGCACGTCCTCGAGAAAGACTCTCAGCTCTCTGCGCGGCGAGGAAGTGTACCGCCGTTGTCGGTGCGGACGCCATTCCAATGCCCGTCTCCTTCTGGTCCCTACACCCCTGCGACGCCGAGGTCAATTCACCAGTCCCAAGGGACGCGTAGTCACAGTGCTGACGTTCGCCCTGTCTCAGCGACGTCGGCAACGCATAATCACGCAGGCTGATCTCGCCTGACCATCCACTACGATGTCTTTGCATTCACACAAGCTCTCATAGTTATGGGATAAGAGCCATCGCAAAACGGCTCCGCGAGAACATTCATCGCTGTATGATACACGTCTCCGTCGATGACATCACGAAAAGATACCTCTCCTTCCCTATACTTATTTCATCTCCTCTCATTCTCTCTCTTTCCCGCTCCGTCTCATTTGCTGTGTCTACCATCAGTTGTCTCGTTACGATCTCCCACGTCCAAGTGTATAATTGGCTTCGAGGTCTTAGGTTACAGTCTACCGACATGTGTACTATCGTACTATTAGTGGTAACATACTCTCGTCGCAATGCTATGCCTTGCTTCTCCGAGTGCAGAGCTGGGTCGAGGATAGCGGTCTATAACGAAGGCGAGTGCGAGCAAATATTTTTCTTCAGCGAGCGACCTAGCGGTTGAGTGACAGTATATGACCCTCTCTTCAGTGGACGCTTACGCCGCAAGCAGTGACGGCGGAGGTCTGCTCACCGACAACCTTTCAGATGTCCTGCTCTTGGGCGCCGCTGCGCGTTATGACTCGTCTCTCACCCGCCTCTGCCTGGTCCGAAGCGCGACTCTTCCTCCGCTCTGGTTCGCGGAGAGGCTACACGCAAAACGCTGGTTCTCAGTCGCCAAAGGAAGGCAAAGTCTACCGGTTACTCCGAAGGTAGCTACGCCGCACGGCCGTACACCTCTCGTCGACGCGCCAGTGTCACGAACGGCCATTCCGCCAGAAGCCCCACGGCTATTACAGACGATGACGACTTACTCCTCGCAGACCGTGTGCGCCGAAGTCCAGCAGCCCACATGCCTGCGTGGTCGACTATCTTTCTTGGAGTAAACGCGAGACTGTGTCACCTGCACCCGGGCTACTCTATCGGCATAGTACTTGTCCTGCCTAGTTATACAGTGCTCGTTGGTCAGGAGGGTGGCAACCCATCCATGGACTACTTTCCTGTGGTGTGGGTGGGCGTGAGTGGTGTTCCTTCTAGGAACGAAGAACAGCTTACTGGGGGGTTATTGCTGGACAAGGGGGTACGAGATGGTGCGCGTTCATATGCTCACAGTTGGCCTTCCGTCTTGGCTCACAAACATGTAGCTGAACTTCCTCCATCGCTTTCGATGCTTCAAGCTCCTTACCGCCAATGTGCATCCTCTCGGATACTGTAGGATTAAATCCACCGTGTTGCATACCTGCTCATCCTGAGCACCAAATTGTATCTGGCATATCGAAGGCACACTGTCGCGTAGCCTCGTGCCGAACCTTACATGGGGCTTCGTCACACTAATATGTGCCGACGTCTTGTTCTTCTCCTCGTTTATAACAAGTCGTGAGGTACTGTATCCACTCTTGTATTTTTCGCACATCCTCGCAGCCGCGATCATGCTCTCTGCGGTGAGTCCCTCTGTTCCAGTCTCCAACCACTCCTGATGAGCGAGACCGATAGACCGCTTTACACAAGAGCAGCACAACACCTTACGTCGTCGCCTCTCTTGCGCTCTACCTCTCATTGTCTTCCGCGGCACTCCCAGAATTGCTTTATTGATGCACACCTGCGCGCCATCCCTGCGCTCAGCACCGTCCGGCTGTCGATCCCGACGCTCAACACCGGCTGGCGCGCGGGGCAACACGCGCGCCTGAGGGTACTTCCAACGCGCATGGGCTGGTGGGGCTGGGCGGAGAGCCACCGCTGTCGCTTCTTGCGCGGAGGGCGATGTGAGGGCTCGTGCTGCTGTGCCAGAGCGCAGGGAGAGGCTGATGGACCCGGCGAAGAAGGCGGAGTATTGTGATGCCGCGCGTGCGTACCCCTTCGGTAAATAACCTCGCGTTATGTGGTCACTTTTCGGCCAGCCGTGCTCAGCGTGAAACTCTGTGATAGGTGGATCCAGGCATGGTAGCTATTCGGCGGCACCCCTTGTCGCGGACGGGAGCGGGATCTCATATCTGCTTGCGATCGCAGAGGAACTCCTGCGCGCGGCGCGTTGTGTGGGGCGAGTCGCGTGAGGCTCGTCGGTCTTATCTGGAGTTGTACAAGATGCTTGTACGCCCGCTCATTTTGCAGTAAGGTCCCTTCTGTCTTGGATGAGTCCGATGACTTCCGAGTTCTGCGGTGACATGGACACTCTGTAAGCTCAGCTTACAAATACTTGACCACGAGCTTGCTGATTGCCCCATTCTGCAGTGCCACTGCAGGCTCAATATGGTTAGTCGTTGCGAAGTTCCAGTGACCCACGTGTGATCAAACTTCGTGGCATTGTTCTCCAGAATGAATAGTTCTCGAAAAGGTGCGCTCATTTCCTTTTATGTATCATGCTTGCACTGTGTAAGGAAAGAGGGCGCGCCTCTCGCTGCTTGTGCAGACGGACTTGTTTCCCGCGATTGTCGGTTCCTGCACCGCACGATAGCGAGATTATCGCCATACCTCCAGATATTTAAGCAGTCGTGTCGACCGCCACGCCGTAACCCTTGCCACCCAGTAACTCGAAGAGAGATCCGAATCATTGGCCATACCTGCGGCCGTGATGTCCACCTCTCAGTCCATCGACCCTGAGGACCATGATGTTGTACCAAGGACTTCTAATTCATACTTCGATGATGTCGAGCTTGGTCCAACAAGCATGGTCCTTCTATCCATGTCTGTTGATGCCGCCTCTCCCTTCCTCTCCACCTTTGCAGAGAATTACTCAGGACTGCCCAATGTGGCACTCAGTGGGTTGTCACTGATTGACGCTGAGCTCGATGCTCTTCTCGGCGGAATGGCCGTGTCATACGCTGAGTGATTATGGGATAAATAAATAAATCCCAATGATGCGACTGACATGGGCGTGCACAGCCCGTTCAACCTGCCAGTGGGTGCACCAGAGCCCACAGACACCCTCCCTAGTTTACCCGGCGAAAGCGTCCTAAACGCACCGCTGTGCGAATATGGCAACACTGACATTGCCAGTGTTGAGTCCAGACCGAGTCCCCTACTTTCCGCCTTCGACGACGGGACGTTGCTGTATTCCTGTCCGAATGAATGTCCCCCGAACATCGCATCCCCCATCTCTCCCTGCCAATGGCTTGTTGAGTCCCCAGTTGAATTATCACCCGGCGCACCCTGTAACGGAGACTCCATCACTGCAGCGCCAGTGTTGCCCGCACCTCCCCCCGTTGGAACTCTCACTGCTCCGAGTCCAGAGTGCTCGCGGGAACGAGAAAATCGAGCTTTACGAAGGCGCGCAGTTCGCCACCCCCGTTTGCACTCTAGTCCCTCCACTCCTGCCCCCTCTTCTCTCGCATCATCACTCCGCACGGTATGCATCCGTACCACTTCTCCTCGCAACAAGCAAGTCGGCTTCGAGCCCTCCGCAGAATTCGATACTCACAACGGGTGCTTCGCCTGTCCGTACTGTGAGCTCGACGACAGGTACTCGACCCACCGTAAAGTAGATATGGATCGGCACATCAAGAGTCACTTTACACTCAGCCGAGGCCATATGTGGGTCTGTTGTGGGGTGCCGGAGGAGTCCTGTCCCGGACACGATGGGAAGGATTACGAATATGCAGGCAAAAGGATGTTTGGGGGCTGTCTGAAGGCATTTAGCAGGAAGGGCTCATTTCTTCGACACCTGAAGCTCAGGGCGTCACGATGTCTCAGACCCGTAGATCTATAGATAGTAAGTAGCATGAATTTTGGTTGATACCGATTGCCAGTGATTTCATTTCGGGTGAGCGCTCGGTGTAAGTTCAACGTATGTACCTTGGCGGCGCGTACTTCCGTGACTTCTCTTATGTTATGATAGGTCGCCGGCCGTGTAGCGGAGGACAGACAATTCATGGGACCACCAGCTGAGCATTCGTGGTATCGCCATACGTTACTCTAGGACAATTTCATGTGTCGAGCTGCCGGATTGAATTTGGCGTAGCCACTGATCATTGATCACCACTTACAGCGGTAACAAGCCGGTTCGCCGATATTATCCAAGCACTCCAGCGCAGCGAACAACTTAGATCGGCTGGGCTTGCATAGTCCTCCGCACGAATCTTGGATTAACAACCGCACCGGCATTCTCCTGGGGAGGCGGGCTCTTAGCGGTCTGTTCCTTCGCCTTCTCCATCTGCACGCGTAGATCACGAATTTGGCCCTTTGCCACTTCGCTGAATGACAAAGTCGCAATGTGCTTCGGGTTGGCGAGCAGTACCAGAGAGGAGATGCTACAGAGAGGCCGTGAGCAGCCTCGAAAGGAGGCAATTAGATGACACATACAAGACTTCCTTTAGGTATGCGAAGCTGAAACCGGCCGTCTTGGAAACCAGTTCGTCGATGAGACCATCGGAATACAGCACATTTGGGTTGTTCTCAAGCTTCTTCTGCCAGTATTTCATGTACAGTGTGCGCTCCCGCTCGTCTGGATCGTCGAATGCGCTTCAGACATCGTCAGTGACGTTCACTTACCAGTGCTTATCGCGAACACGCACAACTTTCGATCGAACCGGCTAGGTCGTCCGCTCAAGGCGACATCGAGTTTCTCCAGGTGGTTCGTGCTCGCAAACAACAAAAGACCATCGTTGCCCTCCAGACCATCGAGTTGATTCAGGAAAAAACTCCGGTTCGTATCTGTTATCAGTGAGTCGAGGTCCTCCAGCACCTGTCGAGCGCAATTAAGTTAAGTAACACCGAAACCGAGAATCCATACCATGATGCAGGGCGCCATCTCCCGCGCTTTCTTGAACACTTCCACCATCGCTCCCTCGTCACTTCTGCGGTGTCGGAACGATTTGACGTATAGAGGAGCGAATCCGCGGTCAGAGCAGGTCTTCATTACGGCCTTGAGTGTGATAGTCTTCCCGTTGCCAGGCGGGCCATGGATGATGATACCGCGCTATGTACAATGTGATCAGGTTCATGCCAAACAAGATGATCGGCGGCCGCTCACCTTCCATGGTACAGCCAGGCTTTTGTACAAGTCCTCACTGTCAAAGAAGCCTTCTACGTCGCTCATCATCAGTTCCTTGAACTCCTCCTTCAGGATGACGTCAGCCCATTTCGCCTTGTGAACCTCAACCCACAGGTCGTGGCTCTTCTGCCAGTGTCCCTCGTCGAAGACAAGGATCTCCTCATGCAGCTCCGCTTGCCATGCGCCCGCGGCTTCCAACAGAGCGTGGCATCGTTCAGCGGAATCGTGCACGAGGAAGTGGGCAGATGGCTGAATGTGATGATAGCAGTACTGCATCGACAGGCAATAGTCAGCAGTATGACTCATAGCCAGACGTCGGAGACTTACCTGCACGACGTAGCACAAGAACTCGTCGTCCTAGCCCGCCTTCTGCATGAGCTTAGACTTAAGAAGGCAGCGAAATAAAACGCGCCTCCCATGCCAACTTCAATGCTGCGAATTTCCAGCTGTCTGTAATCTTGCCCGCACCGCCACCTTCACGAACGACTTTCCGAGCAGCTGCGGTAAACGTCTTAAGGCTGATGGACTCCGGTTCGACGGACAGTGTCCTGACCCCCGGCAGACCCTGCAAGTTAAAGCCGGACGCATCACTGAAGGCAACTATGGCGGCGCCGGGGTGCAGCTTCCGCAGTACTTTGGTGCTAGATGGATGAAGTAAGATCGAATAGAACGGGGTGGATCGAGGGTAACTGACCATACAACGGTCGGTTCACTCACTTGCGCTGCCGCTATATATGCGAGATGCGAGTCAGTATGGACTATACGCGTTGACACAATGATGAAAAGTTTCGTACCCTGTTGTGTCCAGAAGTCATAGAATTCGCCCATCGCGGGTTTACTAACATCACCGATCGTGACTAGCGGTTGAGCTGAGCGTTCCATGTCTATGGATAAGTCCTGAACGATAGAGCATCTCGCCTATATCTACCAGGCAAGCGCTACTTGAGCGGTAGAGGTGTGGACAAACTGACTCGTACCGTCGCTTATGTCGCCCAGAGAGGCAATACTTATCGTATATGGGCAGTTGCTGTATATGCGAACGAGTCACTGATGGTCAGACTGCACAGGCTGGCGCGCAGGAAACCTGCGGCCTACGATAGCCAATGGGATTGTGTGGGAAGTACGCAAGTGCGAGGACTACGCCGCACGCGTACGAAATCCATGCGAGGTAATGTCAGTGCGGCGTGGCCCCCAGCCAATAGCTAGCATCTGTCGCGCAGTAAGTATCATGTGCCAAGCTTGTAGAAGGACAAGATCCCGAATATGCTCCGCACCGTAGGCTGTGATTCCGCATACTGGGACGTGGCCAGGGCGTCTGGACGACTTCTCAATGCAGTATCCCGTCACTACAGCGAACAAGGGAGAATTTCAGTACATGAGAGATCAGATAGCGATGAGTTCGCAACGAACTGCATACTTGATACGTAGACTCGGACCGATCACGCCAAGCTCGGCCTCAGGCTAGTAGTCACGGTAGGACATTGAACACATGCATAATGACCACTTTGAGACTGTGCGATAGAGGCTGTGGTATTATGCTTTACCGTACGTAGATAGTGGGGGCCGTTGGGTCTGGGGACTGTGATGTTGGATCCCTCCTCCTCCTCCTCCTCCTCCTGGCGATTCTCGTCTAATAGGTGGCTGAGCGCTGAGCAGTAGCGCTCAATCTCTTGGGCCGATCGCGAGACACTGCCGAAGCAGCATGGTCGCAGTTGCTACTTGTATATTAGACGCTCGCTGGCTTTTTTTGGTCTGCAACTGCCAACAGAGACTACTTGTATGTGGACTGCACGGCTTGGTTCTTGTTTCGTCATTTCGAACCTGAAATGTCAACAGAAATGAACGGTTGCTGACTATCACGTATGCTATCATTGCACCAATGACCGTCGAGTACCGCGTAAACGGGACTCCGTGATTTCCCCATGTGCCGACAGCAAGGCTCTTGCGCCTATTAGATTGCTCGCTCTTCTATCAAGGTCATTTTGACTCTCACATCGGTGCGCACACTTGCATAACTATGACTGTAAGAGCATGAAAATCCCAGACTAATCGGCGTCAGTTACTGCAACCTACATGGTAACCTTTAGGCACTTTCGCTGTCACCGTGCACCGGGCGCGTGGACTCCTGCTATTAAAACCCTTTCTGGTTGCCGTCTACCTGAGACGGCGGAGGGGGGGGGGGTTATACGGAGCCTGGCAAATAAGAAAGCCTTCCATGTCGTGTTGCTAGCTACTTTCGCCGCAAGGCATGCAGGCGGGAAATACCCCCTCGGGCGGTGCAAAAGCGGTCGCAGGAGCAGGTGCGTTCGCAAGTTTACGAGGAACTCACATGAGCTTAATCACCTTGCGGCAGCTCTACCGTGACACAAAAGCAAGTTCGTTCCCAGTTTGCGTGTCGCGAGGATGCATCGTGGTAGCGCAACTGGTCAGAGGGCATAGTTGGCCACTCGTTGCTGGGCTGGCTCAAACTGTGTTGGCTGTGAGCTTAGATCGACAATTTACTTTGAGCACATGGATGGTTACAACCTCAATAATATCTCGGACGATATATTATTTCCTCCCCTTCGCACGCCTCATTCAGCAGCCGGGGCGATGATGATAGCACAAAGTGCGAAGACTCCGATGGAGGCAGATGCTCCAGCCGCAAATGCGTCTGATCGGGAAGTTTGCCTCGTTGTATTCCCTGAGACCCTCTTGTGGCTCCCAGTCGACCCGGAGAATATATTGAGACACACGGGCGCATAACCTTCACTGTCCAGACTCTAGACCGTATCATCCACACCGACAGGTCGGATGATAGCTGGGCGCGCAAGCTGGAGATTGTGTTGACGGGATAACTATGTGCGCCCTTTCTCGTTTGGAACCTCGATTCGAGATATCTCACATTTTAAACATTCCAGATGATGACGTGCCCGTGTACTCTCGTTCAGTCCCGGTTGTGCCCATTAATCTTCCTGTGTGTAGGTACGCACTATCTCTGGGATATCCACCTGAGTTCGATCACATCGCTCGTCGCCAACGGTATGAGTGCGGACGGATACGTCAACGAACAGCGCTCATCAGCAAACATCCCCCGGCTCTTGTAGTAAGACCACACAATAGCTTCTATCTACGGGAGTTCATGCCTAACGTGGCTCGGTGAGCTCATCCATGAGTTTAGAGACACAGTTCCATGCGTGCAAGAACAAGCTTCTGTTTAACTGATGAACTTTATAGTGAGTGCGGTTCCGGTTATAAATGTATTTGCGGTTCTCATCCCCCTCCTCAAAGTCCCCTCCACAATGGCTTCGGTATGTAGCTACATGTTGCTTACCATCAGTATATCCATGTTGACAGAGATAATTTGTTGTCTATGTTTAGCAGATTCAAGTATCCCCCGGCCAAGAGCTCTTGGAGTCGAGAACAACTTCTGCAAAGCTGGTTTCTGTACGTCAAAGTGACACTCTCATAGTCGTAACCTGTGGACGCTGAAATGGCTCGCTCTGTAGATACCTTGGCAGCTAGATCACCCAGTTTTTGCACTGATCGTCGCTATTGATCAGTATGACACAAAAGACATGAAGTTGATGGGTTGCGTCAATGATGGGAAGGACTTCGAGGCATTCCTAAAAGAACAGCTTCAAGTCCCTTCTGACAATATCCGTACTCTATACGACAAGGAGGCGACCCGCAGCAACATCCTGGCTGGCTTCAACGACTATCTGATCGGCAACAAGAACATCAAGAAAGACGACCTAATCTTCTTCTTCTATGCTGGTCACGGAGACAGTGTAGACGCTCCAGAAGGGTGGGGCAGCGACAAGGGTAAAGTGGAGGCCATCTGCCCCGTCGATATCTCTGCCTTTGAGACGTCCAATCAGTTTGAGGCCGACCTGAAATATGGTATTCCTGATTGGACATTTCACGCGTTGATGCGCCTACTGGCGCATGAAAAAGGAAACAACATTGTATGCATTATATTCATATGGTATATCAGCGGACGCTAACTATGCTACACAGGTTGCAATCTTTGACTGTTGCCATTCCGGTGGACTTGCGCGAGGTCTGCCAAACCTAGCGGATTCACCAATGAAGTCACGCTCACTACTCGACTGTCGCGATGTACCGCGGCGGCTTCAATTGCCTTCAAACCTGGACGAGGAACTGTGTAGCCGCGGTCCCCAAACCGCAGAAACCTCTGGCGGTCGCCGCACCTTTGTCACGCCCTTTGGGTTCGCATACAGCGGTTCAGAGTCCCACGTGCTCCTCGCTGCATGTCAAACCGGAGAAAAAGCCCGAGAGCATCGACCTGCGAACCTGAATATTGATCGTGGACGCTTCACATTCCATTTGATGAAGTACCTCCGCGAGACGACACCCCAGCTGGCCCAGTCATTGACCTATGCAGGCTTGATGGAGCATGTGACGCGGTGCTTGACTCACGGGAATTCTCAGCCAACTTCGGCGCAGTCCACGGCTGTCGACGGATCTTCCTTTCAACAGCCGCACTGCGAAGGCCGATATAAACAGCGCATCCTATTTTCGACTGGAGAAGCAAGAGAGTCGAATTCCTTCCTTATCACCTATGACCATTCAGCTCGCGCCCTGTACGTCGCAGCGGGGTCGATCCACGGTGTCATCAATAACGACGATGGCACCATGACACGGTTCGTTTGTCGACAACCTGCTACCGCTCCTAACAGCGTATCCACCGAGATCACACTCGTTCCCACCAAAGTCGGTCCTTTTCGCACAGTGGTTACTATCCCTGATGCTGTCGATGGACCACCGAACGCAACGGCGTTGCAGTCTCTCCATGGACTGAATGCCACTGTCTCTTCGTGGGGCTCAAAGCTTATGAAGGTCGCAATCTCGGGAGAGATTCCGCTACATATTGGATCCTTCAGTCTCGTGAAAACGGGGCCCTCCCACCATGCCGACATCTCCCTTGAAAGCGAACCTGAGGGGCATGGAGGGTACATTTTGACGAGGTATGACCCTCTGATGAGCCGGTTTGCCAAGCAGACACTGGCGCTGAACGGAGATGACGTGAGAAGAGACACCGTGCTTCATTCTATTGCCAAATTCAACTTCAACCTCTACCGACACAATCCCGACATTCCCGTGATGGATGACTCCGAGCTCTCGATCGAGGTACAACTTCGTCCTCTCCAGATTGCGGTGCACCGCAATACATTGCAGTTGCGCTACGAACCTGAGGGCTCGCAGGACCTTTTTTCAAACGTCGAAAGACAAATAATTTCGGCATGTCCACAGTCCACGTACCACGTTCGCGGAAATGGTGTGAAGGAGGCAATCATCCAAGCCTCAGAAGACAAATGCTACGGCCTAACTCTCGTCACCAGCTGCAAATCTGAGTCTCAAAACTCACCACCAATGTCTCTCTTCCCTTACGTATTTTACTTCGACCCGGAGGATTACAGTATTACGGTAAGTAATGAGCAAGTTTCTGTGACAGAGAACAACGGTGCTGACTCCCGCCTTTGTGGCCACAGCGCCTTTATGCTCCTGAGAATCCAAAGCAGGCGCCTTTGGTCCGAGCCCAAGGCCAGCGTTACCAGCTCGACATCGGGCATGGCGCAAGCTCTACCCGTTGTCTCCAATTTCCACTGCCAAAGGGTATCAACAAGGCCTCCGCATTCCTGAAGATATTCGTGTCAACTGAATACATTGATATGGATGGTCTTGAACAGGCTCCTGTTCAGTCGGGTGACAATCGTGTTCCAACGTTCGGCCCGGTCGATCTCGGCCCAGGTTGGAGCTCCTCGGTCTATGTCTTGACCACATGCAGGTTTGGGTAGATGTGTTATTGTCTCTACTGCGACTGTGCACATATACATCATGATGCTTGAATTGGTTCGTGTGGTGTTGAATATTCTAACTTAGCCACTTCAAGTACCGATACAATCCTAAGAAGACCACAAGACAGGGTCTCTCAATTGAAGTTTAACTTCATCCTCTCGAAACATCACAGTCGTCAGGGCCATGCCATTACAAGCCTTCGGGCTCGCCGGTGCTTTTTTTCGACAAACCAATCTCAGTTTGCGAGAATGGTTCGAAGGTGGGAGAAATACGAACAAGCCCAGAGTCGGAGGGCCGGTGCTACGGGCTCACTCTGATCAATAAATGCAAGTACCAACTACCTCTCTTCCCTTGCATGTTTTACTTCGATCCGGATGATTATACCATCACGGTAAGTACAGGCTGTTTTCTACAACGCGCGATGCTGACTTTTGTCTCTGTCTCTGTGGACGCTGCAGGAGTTGTATATCCCTAAGAATCAAAAGAAACCACCTCTTCCCCATGGCAACATATACAAACTCGATATCGGGCATGATGGCGCGAGCACCGATCATTGTCTCCAATTCCCACTACCACCCGGCATCAACAAGAAATCTGTATTCCTGAAGGTATTCGTGTCAACCGAACATGTTGACATGAAGGATCTTTGCCAGGGCCCTATACAGTCTGGCGACGATGACTTCATCAAAGACATGCATACTCATGACCAGTCTGAGCGAGCTGGAACATTCTACTGTATTAGATAAATTAAAGATAGAAAGAAAGATCGAGACTACAGTACGCATGTCAGGTTATGGCCAGATCCACGATCATGCATGAGACTCCTTCAAAGACCCCGATCCTTCCTTGACTGCGAAACAAAGAGGTCCTTGCCCTTCACCATCCGCGCAAACCAGTCCCCGAGTACGATGCCCCAAAGGATGCCCAAGTATGCCGAGCCGCCACTCTGCCACACCTCATCAGCACGCCGCCAAAAAGTACAAAATGTCTAACTCACCTTGCCCAGCGGGATCAGGATGAGCTCCGGGCTGCCCTTGTACACCTTCTTCAGCGGCTTGCCCTCGAGGTAGCTCACGAGGTTCGGCACAACAACTGCGATGTGGTTCGTGCCCTTCGCCGCCTGCTTCTCTTCCTTCCAGTCTACAACGTCACCAAGCGCGAAGATGCCTGGGTGGTCCTGCACCTCGAGGGTGGGGTTCACCTTCAGGCTGCCGTTTGCAGAGATAGGCGAAGGGGCGAGGGAGGAGACAACGGCAGTATTGGGGCGCGAGCCGAATGCGGGAATCTATTGGAGGAGTGAGCTATGGCCATGTCAGTGATCTGCTCGCAACACGTACCACGAGATCCGCCGTGTCAAACTGCGTCCCCTTGCGCGTCGTCAGTCCCCGCACACCCGGCTCGGGAATGGAATCGACGTATTCATTGAAGGCGAAGTTGATCCCCCGCGCACGGGCCCTCTTCTCAATGTCGTCGCGGTACTTGTCCGGGTATACCGACGTGAGCAGCTTTGGGCCGCTGTGGATGAGCGTCACCTTCTTGTCCGGGTACGCCTCCTTGATCTCCCCCGCGAACTCTGTGTCAAATCGGTGTTAGCGAGGACATCCATAAGCGCGGACGTGGACACGCACCGATGCCTACAGCACCGCCCCCGACGATGTAGATGTCATTCGCGCCCTTTACGCGCTCCCGCCACTGTTGCACATGCCCGGGCAGCGCCCCCGCGTCTGGGAACGACAGCGGGCCCTGCCAGGCGCTGCCCGTCGCGACGACGAGCGCGTCCCACCTGACCTTCTCCCCTCCCTCGAGAATGACCCATCCGCCTTTCCCGCTCTCCTTGTCCTCCTCGACCGCGACCGCGTGCCCGATCTTGACGCTCCCGTTGCCGTTCTGGAAGAGCTTGTCGTATGGCAGGAGCCCCTTGTCCTTAGAGTCGAGGTTGTCGACGCTTGTCACGGTCATGCGCGCGCCAGCGATGAGGTTGATCGCGTATGGCCGGTCGTTGACCAACACGAGCTCGTACCTGCGCGGGTCGAGCTGTGCGGAGAGTTGGCGCGCCGCGAGCGAGCCCGTCCAGCCGCCGCCGAGAACTACTACAGTCTTCCTTGCCATTTCGATGTTGGCGGTCGCAGGGCGAGAGGCGAGTTTCTTGATGGCAAATAGGAGCACCGGCGTAGCGACGACAGTCGTTCCGAGTATGAGTTGTGAGTTGTAGGAGAGCGGGAGGTATCCGGACGCCATTTTATACGATCCCTTACACGGAGAGGATACAAAGATGGCTGTAAAGTTCGCGCCGGCTTTGTTGGCTTACATGGTGAAGTCGCAACGCCGCGTAATGGCCAAGCCGTAACGTGGCTAGGCGACATCAGCAAGAAGCTGAGTCAGTGGGGATGACAACCGCGTTTGACTGCCAAAAACGGAATAGTGGCACAGACGACGCGTCGTGCCTGATGCTTGAGGCTGCGACGAGGCTGTTGTGCGACTGCTTATTCCACGCACGCACAGCATATGAACATAGACTGACACAGCTACGTCTGAGACTGCTTTCCTGCAGGCTGCACCCACATTGGAGGCTGGCGGGGCGCGCGCATTCAAGTTGAGGACAACGTTGGAGTCAGTCTAAGATCGAGGCAGTACCTGACGGCCGTCTCCTATTCAGTCATATGCATTGGTCGTCGACTGGCCAGGGCACCACCACAGACATGCTGCTGGCCAACGATTCACGTCATGGGAAGTTTACCATCCAACTTCCATCTGCTGTTGTTGCGTACGCCGCGTACGTACTCGCGGAGGATTTGATTCGCAATGAGCTCCGTGATGAATCCAGCGGTAAGTAAAACTAATGAAGAAATTGCATACAAGAATGTTCATATTACAATTCGCCCGGGGAAAGCCTTACATAATAGCTCTTGAATGCGCAGGACATGTCAGATGAAGCAGCAAAGTGATCCTATCGAAGCTAACACAGGACAGTTGCGATGATGTCGAGCTCATAAGCTTATACATGATTTCCTTCGTGTGGGCACGCCTGGCCCGGTCATATTCATACAGGCTGTGCGATCAATTGCAGGCGGAGCATATCGACCCTAACAGTTATAGTACTTGTCTACAACCGCGCCACAAGCGCGTCGACGTGTAAACACGAGCACGTGCGCCTTGGTCGAACTAGTGCTCCACTGCCCCTCAGCTTTCGGTATGGCGAAGTAACAAGCCAAGTAACACCGACTTGAAGGCCGCTAAAACGAAACACCGACAGCGGAACCCTCGAGAGCACACATTACATAACCCACACTTCAAAGTCTATCTTTTAGCTTACAAACGCAGTCCCGATCCACCGGCATTTAGCCCTGACTCTGATCTTGCTTAGTACGGGTAGTCGTCAAACACGTCGTACCCAAGTCGCCATCCCTTGCTAGGGTTGACGACACGCAGAGGCTTGTGTGCGGTCGCAGCGGCCTCGAGCTTGTCGAACAGGTCATCCGGGAGCGGGAAGACTATCGCACGCGCCTGCATCAACGACCATCCACCTTACCAGCCAACCGCATAAGACTCACCCTTGAAGTTCTCCTCGACGCGGGAGGGCGTGACGCTCTTCGGAAGGACGATAGTGCCGCGCTGGACGTGCCAGCTGATAATCGCCTGTGCGGGCGTGATGCCGAGCGTCTCCGCGATCTTGCGCACCTCCGGCTGGTTCAGCGTCTCCTTCACCTGCTTGTTGCTCCCCAGCGGGCTGTACGCCTCGAGCAGCAACCCGTTCTCCTTGGACCACGCCAGCAACTCTGGCTGCGGGTTCCAGAAGTTGAGCTCGACTTGGTTCACCGCCGGCTGGACCTTGAGGTTGTTCGCGGTCAGGTTCTTCACGCGCGGGATGTTGAAGCTGCGGTCTGGAGTCAGTGGATAGTAGTGGACCACAGACGCGGAACGCACTTGCTGATACCGATGTTCCGGACCTTGCCCTTTTCGACGAGCTCCTCCAGCTTCTGCCAGGTGGGGTACGGGTCCGCAGTGAGCGCCTCGTCGACCTCGGACGTGTCCTTCTTGAATGCAACCGGCCAGTGGATCAGATAGAGGTCGAGATAGTCCGTGCCGAGCTTGGCCAACGAATCGTCCAGCGCTGGCTCGACGTCCTCCGGTGCGTGGAAGGTGTTCCAGAGCTTGGAGGTGAGCCAGAGGTCCTTGCGGGCGACTCCGCTCTGTTTGATTGCTTGGCCGACCTCTTCTTCGTTCTGAAGAGGGATGTGAGGGGTTTTAACGGAAGAGAGCATGAACAGAATCGCACCCTGTAGATCCAAGCACCATCAATGTGGCGATAGCCTGCATTGAGTGCCGTCTTTACAGCCGCGCCGACCTCTCCTGGAGATGCCTGCCAGACACCTGGGCATGCCGATATGTCAGAATAGGCGATGCGACATCTCGTGACGGCCATGGAGCCCTTTATCAGTGTCAATAGTTGGACGGTCTGACTCACCGAGTGCAACGGCAGGAATCTTGTCTCCACTAGGCAAAGTGTAGTGCTCCGGCAAGCTCGAGATGTTGCGCACGCCTTGAAATCCCTTCCGATGGCAACCCCGGAGGCTCATCCCCGTACGCATGAGCACTCGAAAGCCCGCGAGCGCGACGACCATGACGGCGAAGATGCGGAGAAGATTGGTGAAGTTCTTGAGTACGCGGTGCTTGCGAGACGCGGGCTTCACAACCTCTGGGTCGTGGGTTGGAAGCGGCTTGTAGCTGCTGTCAGACATGCGTTGCGCGGTGTGGTTGGCGGATTGGGGTTTTATAGGTGCGAACGGAGGCCGGGGAGGCGAGGATACGCGTTATGTAACCGAGAGGAATGCCGAGATATGCGATCGGAATATCCCCGGAAATGACGCACACGCAGGCGAAGCTCGCGACCGCCGACTTGGACTTCTTGCTCCTCCCACTGCTCCCCATCATGATGTTACATGGCGCATTGAGTGTAGACCATCGCGGTCATTATGATGAGGACACTCATCATAGCCCGCGTAATACCGACACAGAACCTTCAGTTATACTGTGTCAAATGTCGAACAAAATAAAGGTAAGTCCTGTTAACTGCGTAAGCTACGAACGCCATAACTCAATAATACTAAGTGCCGATTATAGGAAGCAAATATTGATCGATATTACTAGGCCATAGTCTAGTATTCTTGGGGATAATCGCAGGTCTAGACATGGAGGCACAACACCGCCGCGCCCCGGGCCTCCACTCAACTCGTGCGAGACGCACCGACATAGCTTTCTGGTCATCGCTTCGAATGCGGACGCTTTCGTGCTTGCATTCAGTTGTAGTTCACTGCCAGAGGGTGTGCGCGGAGAAGCTTGTCGAGCTGTAGAAGTAGCGGCTCCATCCCGTCTGACCGCCTCTAGAATAGAGCGCTCGTCGATCTCACGGGTGAGTCATTCCTGTATGTCTTCCAGCTCTGGTGACTGTCAACGCAGCAGCGATGTCCCCTGTTGTACGCCTCAACGAGTACCGATCATGTAACTTACCCCACTATGCAGGCATGTAAGAGTTTCGAGTGCATAGGATGGCACGTTGGTGAAGGCGTCGACCAGATCTAGAAGTGAAACAGTCTGTGCAGACTGCAACTGTAAGGACTATTCGCATGATATGTTGTGCTCATCCAAAATCTCCGTGAATACCTTGTTACTTGGGGTACCCAGCACACGCTCGTGTTCATAAGCTGGCATCGTCTCCTATCGAGCCGCACTAACTAGGCGCCCAGTTCAGCAACGTCGCCAGATCGTCAGGAACGTGGTCGCGGTAAGATACCACGGTGTCTACGTGGGTTCTCCAACATCTCCAGATGATGGAATGATAAAAATCAGCTTCAACATTCCCAGGATCGGGCATCCATTCAGGAGCTGTTGAGTGCCTGTCGCCGAATGAATTTGCTTCAACGGCATTCTAGCTAAGTATGCCGTGCGCTGCCTGTCGGACCGCGATTCCATATAGATCTCAGAGCATATCTTCTGGACAACCTTTACTACAACTTCAAGAGCTACGATGGGCCGATGCTGCACACCAGACGGTAGCATTCATAACCATGAGTGAGTTTCGTGGGTGACGTGCGCGATGAGTTGCGTCAGACTGTCGTTGGCCCATGCCTCAGGGTTTCGATATTGGGGTTGACGTGGATATGGCATTTACCTGTGCGTGTTGCTTCAATGGTCTACTCTATCATGCTAGACTATCCTTTGTATTCGAGGCCTCCTCTCAAGAAGCCCGCTTTTCACGGCTATTGTCGTGGTATTGTTGACATTGAGATATTCCAGTGCTTTCTCGGGTGTTTGCCCTTGTTCTGTGTTGCGTAGTGTCCGCTGGGTAACTCATGATCAATGGCCTTCAGGAATGGGTAGCAAGCTGGGTTCGAGCTCAGGCCTCAGCAATGCTTCGGGCCTGCGTCTTCCACGCTTGACCAATTGAACGCGTGCAGCACCCCAGTTTCTGTAGACATCGGTGAGCAATAGATCTCATATAGGAAGTGTCGGCTTGAAGTCTGACAGTACGGGACGTGATATATGCTTTCATTGACAGTCGGCGTCCCAATTGTCCTATCTGAAGCATCTGTAACAGCACAGCTTGTGTGATGGCTTGCTAAGGTATTTCAGGTAAGTTACCTGATTTTGAGAATGATGGAAGCTACATTCCATGTCCTTCAATTTGCATCAGTTCATTTGGCATGCTACGACATGATTGCCCCCTACGTCGATATGTCCGGTGTTGGGCCTTCCCGTACCAGAACTATGCATAGGGGAGCATGGTGAGTCCGATTTGCATTGCCTCTTGGAATGTATTTGGCAGGCTCTCCGGTTCCTAGACACCCGTGAGGCACTGTAACTTGTATGTGCTGCCAAAGAGAAGGTCGAACTGACAGTTAGTATCGGATCAGTGTAATGTTTAAGTGCAGAAGGAATTTCCTACTCGCAAGGGTAGGAACCCTCAAGTAGCGCTCTGTAAAATACCGCTCCCCAGCTACCCTCCAACCCTCGCACTGGATACTTCGAGAGGCAAGGATGGTCACTCTCGCTCTGAATGCCACCCACCTCCCAGGTCCTTATACACCGCTGCCATACTTACCGGTATCCCTATGGACCCAGTATGAAGTCAGTCGCTTTGTCCTATTGCTCACGACCGGTGTAAGTGAATCGTTGCACTTATTCATATCTTCCGTCACATCATACCAAATCTTACGGTCATACTAGGCGCTTCTATGGGATGGATTATCCAACATCTATGGTGAGTATAGCCTTCTACGCGTGCAGATTCTCTCGTGGCCTGCTGCGACATACGTCGTTTCAAGGTAAGCGTCGGATATCTGTCTGACAATTTACCGATGCGCGCGTACTCAGTAGGTTGTCCAGATTCTTCACGGCGGTGTATGTTATGGGAAGCGTGATTTGGATCAGTACGTCGAATATTGCAGGCTCTTGTCAGTAATCACGTTCTTAGCGGGGCGGACTAGGCGCTCCCATCGGACATTGCTTCGCGGTGCAGAAGTTCCTCGACTGCACCGCGGCAACGGCTGTCTCCGCCAGTAGCGTGCTCTTCTTCCTTCGCATTCGAGCTGTCTTCAGCGCCAACAATACTGTCGTTTTCTTCTACCTTCTGGTCCTCCTCAGCGTCATCGCTGGCACCTTCACTCTGCCTTTCGCGGTGACAAGCGAAGAGATCGGACCAACGCGATACTGCCAAGACACCGACTTCGAGCCATATGCAAGCGTAGCTTTTATTACGCCCCTCATTCATGACACGCTGGTGTTCTTCGGCATGTCTTACAGGCTTCTATGCAACTCCCTTTGCAGTGGGACGTGGCACACGCGATTCCAGGCGTTCTACAAGGGACAATATCTGCCTCGCATCTCCGCCATACTTTTGAAAGAAAATCAGAAGTACTATGTGTAAGCAAATCTGCACTATTACCCCGTACGTCGGCAGTATCTCACTCGTAACAAGCATCACCGTAGGAGTGTATATCGTCACGGTGGCCATGTTCTACATCCGCCCCCTTCCTATCGGATACAAATCAATGTTCGCGGTGCCAAACGTTTTTCTTGCCAATACAATGGCTTGTCGAGTTTTCCGTAACACTGTAGTGGCGATCAAGAAGGATCCACAAATGGTCATCGTCGGAACCGTTCAGGGGGAGGAGCTCCATGGAAATATTCTACCACTCACATTCCATCGCCATCCGTTGGACGAGACGGACTCCGTTATAGAGATAGACTCCGCCGTCCCAGGAGAGGTTTAACGTGCTTCTGAGACTCAATATAATAACATATTATCAAATATTGGGCTCTGAATGATAGTAGAGAGTGACGAGCGGAGAGCAGATTCTCAAATATGAAGTTACACTCAAGTTGTGTTCGAAGAGCCCGCTCGGCCGCTCCGAACTCTCTGGTGCAACATGTGCACGTGATCGCGATGTTTCGGGAGTCGGCTCAGCCGCTGCGACACATTGAGTCTCGAGTTCTAGCTGAAGTACCATCATGGCCACTAGCGCAAGGTCAGTTAGCCCCTACGTCGCCTAAGTGCGCTCTCAACGACACGCTCATCAGGACGCTCGCTAGCTGCATCTTCTGCAAGATTGTCAAGGGTCAGTGCTTGTCGGACGAGCTAACGCCGCATGGCTGATCCATCCACGGGCGCATGCGCAACCAGGAGAGATTCCGAGCTTCAAGCTCGTCGAGACCGAGTCGACGTACTCCTTCCTCGACATCAACCCTCTCGCGAAGGGGCACGCACTCGTCATTCCGAAGTGTACGTCATTATAGGTCGATCCGCGCGCGCGATTTGTGCTGACTGGGAGGGTCGTCTTGGTGCACGCAGACCATGCTCAGAAGCTGCATGATGTTCCCGACGAGCACCTCAAGGACATCATGGTGATCGCGAAGAAGATTGCTGTTGCGCAGGGTCTCGTCGACTACAACATCCTTCAGGTAAGCACATCCACTGCCCACACATTTCATCATCGGTGCATTCCGTCTGGGTCCTCAGTCATGTATCGCCTTGTTTGATATCCTACCCCGCGATATATTTGCTGTTGAGAGTATGGGACTACGCCCGCACACCATGCTGATTCCGATGTTGGTCACAGAACAATGGCCGTATTGCTCACCAGGAGGTCGATCACGTCCACTTCCACGTTATTCCCAAGCCCAGCGCTACTGACGAAGAAGGTCTCGTTATTGGCTGGCCGCAGCAGAAGCTGTCTATGGAGGAGCTCTCCAAGCTACATGAGGAGCTTAAGGGGAAGCTGTGATCCTGGAATGAGGGCAACATATACGAAACAGAAGTACCAGATGTGCTATAATCCGGGGTGTGTAGGATAGACAATCGAAGGTGCCAATTCCATGTCGGGGGATTTGTTGACGGCACTGACATGACCACGACGTGTGCATCCTTTGTCACCTGTAACGCCATCGAGGGTCTCACTGCTGACCGATAGTGATAGGGAGCAATGGCGTAATTCCGCTGGCGCGAATGCGTAGTCAGTACCTCATCTCGTTGAAGTTTCAACAGACGAAGCGAAGAACGGCGACGGTAATCAATAACGCTGACAAAAGAACAGCTCGACCCTGACTCTGAAGATCAAGCGACCTCGTCGAAGATAATCCAGCATTGCTGCCCCTTCGGCCGCGACACGATGATCTGGTCATCCAGTTCCATGGAAGCAGTCATCTCCGGCGCGACTCGCGTGCGATAGCCCGAATACACCTCTCTAAGCAGCAACTTCATCTCCAGCAAAGCCAGGCTATCGCATGCCCGTGAGCACTCTGCGCGCGACACACTGGTAAACGGACACTCACTGCTTCCCGATGCACCCTCTCCCACCCGTGCTGAACGCGAAGAACAGTTGGTTGCGCTCCATTGCGCCCTCCGGCTCCAACCACCGCTCAGGGATGAACGCCTCCGGATCCGGGAACACGCTCTCATCGAGCCGGTGCAGCGTGTGCGCCTGGCAGCCGACGATCGTGCCCTCGGGGACGAACGCGTCGCCGATGCGCCGCCCGCCCTTCGGCACCCTGCGCGGGAGGCTCATCGGGATCGGCGAGAAGCGCCGGAGCCCCTCCCGCACCACCGCGTCGAGGTACGGCAGGTCGTCGATCGGCGCGCCCGGGTTCTCCGCGAGCTCGCGGTGCAGCTTTTCTTGGGCAGCGGCGGAGCGCGGGAGCGAGAGCTCGTGCATGAGGAAGCAGAGCCCGTCGCCTGTCGTGTCGTGCCCCGCGATGGTGTGGTCGAGCATCTCGGAGGCGATCGACTTGGTGGGGAGCTTCGCCTCGAGCAGCTTGGAGAGGACGGTATGGCTCGCGACGTCCGTGCGGCGGGCGGTGTTCATGACTTGCGTGGCGATACGCCGCGGTCTAGGCGGCCGGCGTAGGTAGTTAGCCAGTAGAGGAGCGATCTCACTGGGCAGCAGATCGAAGAGGTAGTATTCCTTGTATGAATCTTACGAACGTGAGGAGTCAGTGCATATATATAAGGGGCTACTGGTCAAATACGAACCTACAAGGTCGTCCCGAAATGCAAGTTCTTTCATCTTGACCAATTCGCCAGCATCGGTCAACGTGTGCGTCCCCAGCGGGTCGAACAGGTGGAGTGTTGTGCCGTCAAGAGCGTAACAATGCAGGTACACCTATTCGCTTAGCTTCAGCATTGCACACGTTCCCGAGGGCATGAGTCACAAACGTATATATCGACGGCTTTCCCAGCGTTCTCCGTACATTTTTTGACAAATTCCGTCGCGAGGTCTTGGATACCGTTGACAACCTCGGGCTGCATGATGTAGGATTTGGTATACCTGTCAGCGAATATCTTCTTCCTTTCCCCGTGCTGAACATCACGTTAGGCCTACTTCGCATCGTTCGAAGGATGTTCAGCAGGCTTACGGGGCCTTTCTCAGTAGCAGAAAACATACACCTGTAGCGCAGCAGCAAAGTCAAGCCCTGCATAATAGTCCATGCGCTGCACGAATGACAAGGCGCTTACATCGTGCCGTAGTTGTCGAACAACTTGTAGAAGTTCGTCTTCTCGTAGCCGCTGCCTTCAAAGACGTATATCTCCTTGACCGCATCCCAGGTCGCGAATGAAACCTCGTCAGGGGCGATCCGCACGACGGGGCCATACCGGAGGTGAAGCTCGTGAATCCATTGCTTCCTGGTACGAGTGAATTCATGGTACATGAGAACCAGCCGCGTTGCGGCGGCTAAAGACGGTCCTGGAATCTTGCTGAGTGGTGATAGCACGAGCCGTTCGTAGACGACGAATACGAGGCCGAAAACGAAGACATAGAAGGTGATCATTTTCTCTCCTTGTTGGGTCAGTGTCTCATGTGAGGGAACAGGCGATGTTGTTTAGCTTACCTTTACGTTCTCCCTAGTAGTTTGTTACAAGGTGAATGGCACACGAGTCAATGTCGTGTTCGCCGTGTCTAGTCCGGTTGGTTCGCTGCCGTACGTCCGTCGAGAGATAAGACTGCGAGCACCGTGACTGAGCGGCTGCTTATCAACTTGGTACACCGTAGTCGATTCAAAGTCAGCAGTCAGAGTGAAGTACGACTTCTATTGGAAGCAAGACGCCGACGAAGTACAGCGACAGAGAATATCATTGAGGTATACGTTTGGCCGGGAAACACGGAAACCCAGACTGCATTGCTGCGATGTGGGTTATGGCGATCAGTGCGAGAACGAACCGCATTCCTTATCAGGATTTGGTACGTACCAGGAGATCTCAGATCGGTCCCTCTGAGAGCGTGTCTTTTTTTATTTTTTTAAATTCTACATGTTTAGAGCCCTAGCTACTTAAATTAATGCGGGCTTATAATGATATCGAATGTGCTCATCCTCCTGGAGGGGGTGTACCTCCCAGGGCCAGAGCATTGCCGGCGGGCAGATACAGGTCGCGATCCCTGTACAGCGCCTCTTTGAGTTCCGCGTCTAACAACTGACTCTGATCCGTTCTGAGAGTGTGTCACGATCGTCCTCAAACAGTCCGGGCTTGTCTGAACTGGCCGAATCACTCTCCTCGTATGCTCTCGCATGCTACACTCGGTAGGCTGATCATGTAGAGCAGGGATATGAGCAAAGGGCATATGTAGTACTGTGGCCTTTCTGCAAGGCATACTAACGGCGTTGGCCGACGCAGCTGTACTGTTGAGTAACATGGGGCTTACGCAGGCGTGCTGGCGAGACCACTAGACACGTATTCGGTACCATTGACATCGACTAATACAAGCATCATACACTTCTTTACCCTTCCGTCTGCATATAGGGTCAGTCATCGACGAGAAACACCGAGTCCAGCACCGAGAACCCGGCAGCCACACCGCCCTCGTTGCTGTCCTTCCCCTTCGTCCGGACAAGCCACCCGACTTCCTTCTCTTTCACCTGCTTGTCGGGCCCGCCGAACAACGCCCATCCGAATATGCCCAGCTCACTGATGACCTCCGTCTTCACGGCGCCTTCCGTCCCACTGCCCGCCCGCACAAGGTAGTTACCCAGTCCCTGAGGTGCAGCAATCAGCTCCATCGCAATCCAGGCCTCACGCTCCTTGACGGGAAGGCTATCGAGGAACGTCGGGATCGCCTCCTTGTACACGTTGTTCCCGCCGCCCTCACGCTGCGGCTTGAGCACGAGCTTCGCCGAGCGCTCGCGGGCTTTGCACACGCCAGAGCACTCGCCCGCCGCACCAGCCGCACCGGGGACGTCCTCGTCCAAGCCCCACATCTCCATCCAGCTCGAGCGCAGCTCCTGGAGCTCGGCGCTAGTGAAGGCATCTGCGCCCCATCTCGCGGCGTCGCTGAGGAAGTGCTCGAGCACGCCGGGGCTGGTCAGCACCTGCTGGACCTTCTTGCCGCCTGCGAGCTGCAGCTGGATCGACGGACACTGGATCGCGCGGGAGCTCTCCAGGAGGTACCGCGTATCGTAGTAAGCCGGGGTCGGATAGTCTGTGGGAGTGTAGCCAGCGCGGAAGTACACTGTCGAGATCTCGACCGACGTAGAACCGTCGGAGAGGAGCCCTGATGGAGGCATTATCTGCAGGATACGGGTCAGGGGGTCAATCGTCGCTGATTCACCGAGTTGATGCAAGGTCTGCCGGACTACGTGGATGCCGTGCCTGTCCCGTGTCATTGCGCGGCTCAATTGGAACAGATGAGACCCACTTTTCTAGCAGCTCATACTCTAGCCATCGTTGGTCGAAGACGTTCCTCTCGCCCTCTTGGACCACGAACAGTATTCGAGCGCTGATACTCGGTCACCAGTGCGTGAAGCGGGTCGTGCTGGAGTGTGCTCACTTGGGGACACCGTAAGCCTTGTGCGCCTCGGCGAGTCCTTCAGCTAGTCCTGCAGTAGTGTTGTTGACGGGGAAGTTCACCTCCTTGAGATGTGGCGAAACCGCATAATACTGCGTCGACTTGTATAAGTATCTGAATGGGATGGGTCGATTCCCTTAGTCGGCACAGGCATTGGATGCGCGTACCTGTGTAGGCTGGCGGAGCATTCTGACAGTGCTCCAAATGAGGAAGATATGGTGTTGAACTCGACCTGTTTCAGAGAGGCTGGCTCACCGCCGCCAGGAGCGTGTACAAGGTAGTCAGACCTGAAGAGGCCAAGTTGCATGGGCTACATACAGCGTTCTCGTTATGACAGGATAGCAAGGCTTATAAGTAAAATTGACGCACCCGGGGAACGTTCCCATTTCGTAGATTCCTCCATCGCCTCCACAGTTGTCCCGTAAACTCATCTACCTTCCCTACGCCCTCCACCTCTCCCATGACGCGATCAAGGAACTCCTCATCCATGGCGACGCGCGCGTAGAGCACGTTGTATATCCGTTGCAGTCTCTGTGCATGTTCGAACAATCTGCGAGGGAACGGAGAGGGAAAGAGTGCGAGAGGTGCGTGGATAGTCGATGTCGGCGCCGGTGGCTGGACTGTGGCTACCGGGAGGTAAACGAGGCCATGAGACAGCGCGTGCGTCGTCGCTAGGAGTGTAAGAGATTCGAGTTGGGCTTCGGACAGGACTGGAGGCCATTCATGGAGAGGAGACTGGGGCATCGCTGGGCAAAAGCGATGGGAATAGAGCGAGCGGACTCGCCATGGGTGACGGTGAAGACGAGTAATATCTTCCCAAAGAGGCAACCAGCGAATACATTCGTAATCGGGGTGCCCATGAAGGCGCAATCAGCGTGCATGGATATTTCAACTTACCGAAACGCTTGACCACGATGTTGGACGAATTTTGGAGCAGCGGCTATGAGTCTGGTTGCTCTCAGTGGACAGCGGAGCCGCTAGCTTGAAGTGGGACCAGAAATCACGAATTTCTGCGTTCTGGCCATTCTATACATCATTGTGGGTCCAACCAGCTCGGTCTTTGAACATTTCCATCACCGGATCTCGGAACGTGCCAGCTGTGCTTAGGTCGCCTGTATTCAAGTCAACAATTCACTCAGGGAGTTGACTTTAAGGCGAGTCTCGACCAAATTTTGTTGATCTGTATCACTCTTTGACAGCCGATGACTGGATTACCAGAAGGACAGGCAGTCTACAGCCAGGTGCCCTCTACGTTCTGCTCGACCTGCGGTCTGCAGATCTCAACGACACGACGTTCCACTGGGCCCTATATCTCCACAAGTCGAATGATCCTCATCCGGCAGGATACAAGTACCACATCAAGACCCTAGGCGACGGGTGGATCGCTGATCATGCACCGCTCACTGGCGTCACCAAGAGCTTTCTCCTCGTCTGTCTAACATGCGTGGTGGCCAACATACCCCCTTCGCGAGACGAAGAACGAGCCCGGCTCATCACACTTGCCGATGCTCAGATCAACGACAGTGGCATGACCTGCCGTATCTGGGTTATGAACGCGTTGGAGAGGCTCAAGCTCGCGCGGTTTCTTGACTGTCACTTAGACGCGGGAGAGCTGGAAGAGGGGCTCAAGCGGATTGGAAACGATTATAGAGCAGGAGCAATACGGAATGAGAAACCTCGGCCGATTGTGGAGCTATGTTGAATGGCGGAAGTGAGCTTGCAAGGCTTCGCCGACATCCTTTGTGAGTACTACCGCAGCATGGAGTGCTATACAGACGGTACTGATGAGCTGCGAGCAGTCTTGCCAAAAGGTCGATTGCTTAATCTCACGAGGTGATGTGTTACACAGGAATAGGTAATATAGGACCATCTCGAACATGCCTCGACGACCAACCCGTAGTCGCCGTCCCATTTCTAACTCGATCCAATCTAACTACGAATCTCGATTCGCTCGCGCAGTTGTATTATTTTAGCTTCGAGACTCTGTGGTCTTCGTTCCACGGGAGGAGGGGCCGATACAAGGCCATGCTGTGCGACCTGTCGTGCTCAATATGACGTCCCTTGCCTCAGCCTTGACGATGTAGTCGTGATGACATGGGTGCAGTGGTATATCAGAGCCGCTAAATACTGTCCTCACAGGTCGTGCATATGAACGTATGTTTTCAAACTTCCTAAGAATTGATCGAGGACACCCTTCTGCATGGTCCCCATAGACAGAATCGCACTGGTAGTACGGGCAGACCTATGGCGCGCACAGATGTCACGGCCACAGCCTCCTCCTCGCGAGTACCGTTGGTGCACTTCAGCAGAAGACTAAATGGAGGTGGATATATGCCGGGCTCTGATCGCACAGAATCCCCCGCAATATAACCTCGAGAGCTTCATGAGGATGCAGTGAAGGTGAGAGTAGCCTCGGATTCGATTGGCCCACGAACATTCCCTCCTCGCCACGGGAGGAAACGGAAGCGTCACCTAGACTCAAGATAAATCAGCGTATACATTAACAGCCCAACGATTTACCTGTTGAGACTCATGCCAGACGCAAAAGAGAGGAAAATATGATTGCCAGAATTTAGACTACACTCGGAGATGTGCGGTACTGATGACGTTGCATTGGATCAATGTTGAACGTTGAATCAGAGCAGGTGACCTGCGTAAGACGTTCAACGTTCAGGCCTAGGCGCATAGAGCGGTTTGGGAGTGCGATGCTGGAGCGACACCAGTGGAGATCGCGCTACAAGGCTCAGCGCTGTTGAATGCTAGAGCTTTGTTTGATGCTACTTACAGGAGGGGCTATCGACCTCAGCCGACTTTGCGGATCATGGAGACCCGTAAGTACGTATCAACACGCAATGACATGAGGCAAGAGAATAGATATAGACATGCACCAGATTAGTGTACATGATATACGAGGCAGTCGTGTACACTCATATTTCCCATCGCAGAGACCAACCGACGCTGACCGTCGGCGACTCACGAAGGGTAGGGTCCAAGAAGTATACATGCATACATACGAGCCAGGAGGCCCGAGCCAAGACCGGGAGAGGAAGACAATAACGAGAGACAAGAGTTTACACGGCACCGAGGGCCGTCAGCGTGTTTCCAGAGATCGACCACACTCGTGGTCATCGTCCATACCGGCACGCGTACGAAACACCGTACCAGCACGATGGATTTGTTCGATTGTGCATTTGCGTTCGAGACGTCGCCGTCGCTCAGGCAGCCGCAGTGGGGGCCGCGCCCGCCGGTTCGGGGATGCCCATCTTCTTGCGAACGATCTCGAACGTCTTCAGCATCTTCCTCCGCGCCCCCAGGGCGGCGACGCCCTTTGCCTCCAGCGCTGCCTCGTCCATGGTGACCATATCCTTCCAATACATGCCCTCGAAGTTCGGCGTGTACTTGTGCAGACGCAGGCTGCGCAGCCACGCCGGCACGTCCTCGAGTACCTTCGGGTCCACATCCTCTTCGTCCTTCTTCTCACGCACGCTCGGCGACTTGCCCGGCGAGCGCGCGCTGCGCAGGCCACTCCGCGAGCTCGGCGAGCTCTGCTGATGCATGCCCATTCCGAAACCTCCCAATCCTGCCTGCCCGAGCTGCGCCGCGGCGGTCATCTGGAGAGCGAGCAGTTGCTCGGGCGTCATGTTCATCGCGGCCAGGTTCTGCATATTAAACATATTCCCGAAGGGACTGAGTGGCATCCCGCCGAAGCCAGGCATGCCCATGCCCAATCCAGGGCTTCCCATCCCCATGCCAAAGCCGGCCATACCCAGTCCGTTCATGTTGTTAGAGTCGTCGTTGTGTCTGCTGTTGTTAGAGAGCGCCGGGCTCCGCGCACCGTTCCATCCGCCCTGACCTCCAAATCCGTTGCCAGCCCCGCTGGCGTTCCTCATGCCGCCAGAGACGTTGCGCTGCCCATGCTGGTTGTTACCCTGATTCGCGTTGTGACTTTCCTCCTCGTTGTTCAGCTGGGTACTACCCTTCGAGAGGCGGTTCAGCCTCTTAGGCGGGTCGGAGATGAGCGGCACGCCACCGCCGTTACCGCCAGAGGTAGACCAGTCGTTAAGCTTCGCTGCAGCGGCATCAAGGCTCTGCTGAGCATTACGGGTATCCTTGAACATAGGCATGAGGGGCGTGTTGACCATGCTTGCCCAACTGCCTTCTGCCATCGGTGACATGCCATCCTCCAGCTTGGTCGACTTCAGCGCGTTAGCAGCACCGGTGAAGTCGGTGCTCTTCGGCCTGGATGCGTTGCTGTTAGGAGCGGGGATCGTCAGCTCCTGCGCGCCCGGGGAGCCCGGACGCTCGTCGACCTGACCGAGCTGGTTGGACCCGGAACCCCAGGTGCGGTTGTCCAAACTGGCACTGAGAGCGGGCGCCGAGATGCGGTGAGCAGCGTTGCTCGCCTTCCTCGCCTCGAGCCTGGCACGCTGTTGCGCAAGGGTGGCAGCAGGATCATTGCCACCAGCGGAGGGTAAATTCGCAGCGTCGGGGGAAAGGAACCCATTCGGGTTGGTCTCCAAGCCAAGGTTAGGGCGGTTGAAGTTGCGAGCCGTGGGCGAGGCCGGAAGACCAGGCTTCAGGCTAGGTGACTTGAGGTTCATCTGAGCCAATTTGGCCTCCATCTGGCTCTGCATGGAGCCTGGAATCGAGATCAGTATATGAAGCCCTATCGGTAAGTATCGCACTCACTGCCGATAGCAGGACTGAGGAGGGCGGTCATGGGATCCGATCGTGCCATCTGCTGGAGAACAGTGATGAAGAAACGGATCTGGACTTGAGTTGAATGTTGCAAAAGACTGTAAAGAGCGGCTGTGCGCTCGGCTTCCGACAAGACCTTGAACCCTATTTGTAACAAATGAGATACCACGGCAACAGTGGATCCGCCATCAGAACGCACATTGCTCAATAGCGCTCAATTCTTCCTTGAAGTTGACGTCCAGAGAGGCAGCAGCCATTTCTTCCTAGACACGGAGTTACGACACTTTTATGACAGTCGCCCACAGGGATACTCACTAGCGTCACCTCGTAGTTTTGGAAGGTTTCAAACCACTGATCAATCGCCTCGGCTGCAGAGGGCTTTGTCAGACAGAACAAGGCGAGGCGATGGCGAGCATCTCTCACCTTCCGGAGTCTGGAACATGCCAGGACTACCGAGGAGCTCACTCGTGGGCCTGCCAGCACCGGAAACAGCTCCAGGGCGAGGAGATGCGGGCGGGAGCCCAGTCCCGACCGCCGAGGGTCGGGGAGAGGGCCCCATAGAGGCACGGAAGTTAGGTGAGCGACCATTGGCGTTACCACCAGGGCCAGGAGAGGGACTGGGGCTGGGCGGGTGAAGGGTAGCCATGTTTACGAGTGAAGAAATATGAACAGATATGAAACGACGTCGAGTCGGGTTGTATGGCTAGAATCAAACGGCACGTTTCTGGGAACGCGCAGTTGCGTCTAGACAAGACCAGCGGAGCCTGCCGGTCTAGCGAATGACAAAGGCGAGCTCAGCGACTCTGTGGACGACGACGAAGACTGTCCGGACGATGGGGGAAGAGATGAAGCACGCCTGCCACTTCACCCATCAAATGCACTCTGCGCCTCCGCCACCACCAAACACGCGCAAATACAAGGTGGCATGGCATGTCGTCCCTGGCCGAAGGCCATCTGCCCATCCACCGTCTGATCACAACAATACATTATCTTTCGGACCATTATTCATATAGGGGTGTGTCCCCGGCAGATGGCAGTGCCACATCTTGAAGCTAGTGACTAATATCAGGACGATGTGTGGAGAATATTATTGTAGGCGTCCAAACGTCCGCTGTACAGTGCCCGCGAATACGAGACTCTTGGATGTACGGGACCTCTCAGGCATCGATGAGTACGTTAGAACATCATAGAGTGTGCAGGGTCGCGCCCCCTCATAAATAGTGCCTTCGCCATCTCGCAGTATCCATGATCTAGCATGAGCTGGGCAGGATATGACACTGCGAAGGTCTGCAGCTGCTCGCGAACGCCCGAGGACTTGTGAACTAGGTGAGTCAAGTGTATGTAGCGTCAATCTGCTACGGACTGAACAATCTGATAGATACGAGCCCGTAACCCACTACTTTATCTTCATCTGGACGCGACGTGTATGGGTCGCCACGAAGATCGTGCCAAGTGCACTTGCTTAGAGAGTGTCGTTTCGGCGTAGATACCTTTTGCGCGCTCCTACTACACGCACCCAATACGTGACTGTGACGAACTCCCCAAGATCCTGTCTTGGCCTTGGTCGCGACGATTCGCGCGTTCGTGAGTGCAAGCTAGCACGTCAACATCTGCGACAGTGCATGGCACTTCGCGACAATCTGGCCGTGGAACGCGGTTGAGCGGCTAGAGGACGCGGAGATGATTCCAAGAACCCCTCATAGCCAACTCAAATGTCACAACGAGCAACGGCCTACGACGCCTGCAGTGCCTCTAACAAGTGTGTAAGGCAGGTGTTCCCGGCCACTCCCTCTCGCTTCTGGTTGGTGACTCGGAGGCTACGCGCGATTGCATGACGAGAGTGATGTACATACTACAGATAAATGAAGCAGCACCGACCTCGGCCACCTTCGCCGCTGAGTACACGCTCCCTGCAGGGACGCAGACCAACATCCGCTACCCTGCCGCGGCGTGAACAGCCGTTGATATCTTGCAGAGCATGTGAACTAGTTATGAATAAGAGATTGTGCCATCGTCGATATGTCCTGGCGGTCACGGTCTTCACCACGGTCTTCACAGGTATACCTGGCATGCAAACATTATCGCGCCGGTTGTTGATCAACTTGTGGACATCATCACTAAGACTTGGTCCAACACATCACAGATGGCTATCCATCACTTCAGCCTTAAGCCTAAGGTCATAACACAGCATCGTATTGCAAAATTTCGAGCTGGTGGACAGATCGTGACGTAACGTGGCAGACATCTGCATAGAGGAGTGATATAGCATACAAGAGGATCCGTACTGTGAGCAGAAGAAACGGAAGCATAAAGGAGTGGTGGACGAAATAATCGAGCCAAACGTACGAATTAGTCGAAGGGTGAAAGGCGCTACAACAGGGCGCACTCTCTACTCGGCGCTGGGTGACACAGGCCGCGCGCCGCAACATCGAAAAATTTCAACAACAGAGCAGAAACCGAAAGATACCAACGACGCTGGACGCTTACGCGATCAGGCCCAATCCCGTGAGCTTACGCACCTCGCTCGTCTCGCCCCCAACGCGGAGGAAGTAGTCGAGCGCCTTCTTAGCGTTGCGCTCGACGTCCTCCGCACCTTGCACCTCACGGTCCTTCTCTTCCATCGCCTTGCGGAACAGGTCCTTGAGATCCCACGACGCTAGTCGGAGCACCTTGCGCGTCTCGCGACTAACCCGGAGCGCATGCGATTCCACAAATGTACCCTCCGCGCCCCGCTCCTCGGCCTCCTTCGCCAATGTCGCCTTGATCCGGCGACCAACAGTCCGGGGGATCGTGCCCGGGAGCTCAAGAACGAAGTACACTGCCGCACCAACCGAGACCGCACCAATGACGGGTGCCGCCCACTTGCGTGCACTCTCGCTCTCGAATAGCGCACTGATGCGGAGGAGGCCCTCTACGATTCCGCGAGCGCCAATCGCCTGCCCACCGACCATGGTCAATGCACCGATACCAACTGACGCGATGCTAAGAGCAGTCATCGAGCTCTCGTCCTCGTCTTCGGCCTTCTTGTCGCCGAACGTGACCCAGAAGTGGTGGTGTACGTCGAATAGGTCGAAGAGACTGGTCTCAAGCATGTCCGGACGCTGTGCGAGCCCGAGCCCGAGCCCGAGCACGCCACCCGCAACGACGGCACCGCTCGACGCGTGTCGGCTCTTCCTCCGCGCGTTCTTGTCTGCACGCGGTGAGAACATGGCCTCGGGAATGAATACGCGCCGCGGCCGCTCGATACCCTCGGGCAGATGCTCGTCGCCCAGACGGGAGATCTTGTTGACAGAGTTGGACGTCGTGACGCGTGCCTCATCCTCCGCAATCTTGACTGCTAGGTCCAAGCTTGCGAGAAGGGTCCGCTTGACATCCCGAGCGTAGTCCAAAATGTAGAGCAAACCCGGGTAGGACGGCATCTTGAGCAAAGCCGCATCGACGCCGAGCTTGCCTTGGCTGACGCGGTCGAGAGCACCTGCGAGCAGCGCCTTTGTCCGGCTGCGAGTGGTAGAAGCACCCTCCTCCTCAACAGACTCCAGGCTGTCCTCCAGCGCCTGACGACCGTTCTTCATCTTCTCGAGGACCGGGCGTGACCTGTCGAGGTCCTCGCGAGCGCGCTTGAGCTCTGATTCAGCAACAATCGCGTTGGCCCCAACGAGGAGGTCGACATCGGAGAGGATGTGGCGCAAATACGTCGACGCAGGCGCAAGCTTGGACTTGGAGCGCTTGACGAGAACAAAAGAGCGCAGCGAAGACTCCAGCTGGTCGAAAGCTGGGCTGCCGTTCTCGATGGCGCTCGCGGAGTCGACGAAGTGGACGAGCTCTTCGGCGTCATCATATGTCGCGGGGCTGAGCTCCTTGATCTGCTGGAGTACGAGCCGCATGCACTTGGCCTTGTCACGAATGTGGTCGTACTTGTTCACCACGATGAAGACGTACGCCTTCTCCTTGCTCGCCGTCGTCAAGAACTCCTTCGCCGACAGCGTGAAGTGGTTCTCTGCCGAGACAACGAAAACGACGACATCGATTTCCTCCTGGCGAGCGAAGACCTCAGTCGTCTTGATCAGGTCGCGATTGAGACCAGGAGCGTCAATGAGCGAGATGTCGACGACGCCATTACTCAGCAGCGAGCTGGCAGGGTCGCGTGTGTCAGAAAGGTAGATCTTCAGCACTTGCGACTCGTCCTCATTCTCGGACACGAACGATTCCAGGTCGGACAGAGCGGCGCGCGTGAATGTCAATTCATCATTCTTGTTATAAGGGATGCCATCCTTGAGAATGTGCACTTCTTCCTTGCCGTCGTTCTCCGCGACCGCGTCGTGCACCTCGCAGAACGCCGTTGTACACGGTTGCTGGTCCACCGGCATGACCTCGCGACGCAACAGCGCGTTCACGAAGGTCGACTTTCCAGCATTAAGGTCACCGGTGACAAGCACCTTCGACGATGTATCCTCCACACGCAGACGGAGCTTGTCGATGTGCGCCACGGCATTGCCAATACGCTCGTCAAGCAGGTTAGCGATGGACGACTTCTCGAGCTGGGACACGAGGGCCGCAGGAGAGCTCGATGAGCCGTGCGCACCGAGCTTCAGGTCGAGACGGATAACATGGAAGTCGGCAGAATCTGACGGAGGAATCAGTCCCTCCGCCTCGTCTTGCTGCGCCCCCACTGGCTCTTCCTCAGCATCTGCGATGGACGCCAACGTCATGGAACGGGCCATGCCGGCGCGAGCTGGGTTGACAACGACCTCCGCCTGGAAGTTCGGATCGTCCGGGAAGGAAAGCGAGCGACGCATGCCCTTGCGCCTCTTCGGCGATGCGGGCTGCTCTGCATTCTCCTCCGTTTTTTCCTCGGGCTGCTCCTGCAGGTGCGGGTACCTAACGACCCACGACTTCTTGTTGAAGTCGCGCAGGTCGCCAAGTACCGATTTTGTTGCATCAATGGCATTCAAAAGCCTATGAATAGTGTTAGCAGGTCGCTCGAACAAGCAGAATGTACAGCGAGTCAGAGGCGGGCCTAGGTCATAAAATGGACTTGAATGGTTCAATGGGTGCCTCGACCGATCTTGTCACTTCTAGACGTCTGGACAGTGGATACATTCCAGATCGTACTCGCCATACTGTCCACTCTCCAGATATCTGAGAAAAACTGCCCCTCTTCGACGAGTGGAACAGAAGAATTTCCCGCGAATAGTGTACTGGCAGTCGGGGGACTGTCGGGGGCACATGCCGAAAGACCCACGCCAATACACCGACAATCCCATAGGCTTAACGCTGTATTGCTATGAAGGCAGCCTTTGCAGCATAGCCACGCAAGCTACTGAATCACTCCGCAGATACGCGGGACGCATGGCGATCCAGCTAACAAGTGCTTCGACTCAGACCGCCGGCGCTGTGCCTCCTCGCCAATGCCCATATAACAATCGCCGCCCATCGGCAAATCCGACCCACCCTGTGGCAAATAAGCACGAATGCTCACCTATCTTTCACCCCAACATACGCCTCCTGCAAATCTTCGGTGACGCGAGGCGCCTCAACGCGCTCCTCCATTACATGAGGGGTGTGCTGGTTGCGCGAAGCTTGGGGAAAGTAAGACAAAGCCATGGTGGTGGTTATCCCACAGAAGTGGTGGCTAGTGCTTGAGAAGTTTGCGTTCGTCGTCCGCGTCGTCGTCGCCGTGTGGGGAGGTGATGATGGTTATGGAGAGTGATGATGTGATACTCCGGGTTCGAGCTTTGGCCTGTGAATGTGAATTATTTCGGAGACTGAAATGATACTGATATTCGGTCATCGGCAAACCAGCCGAAAGGGTCTGGCTTTTAAATACAACTCATCTGACTCTGAAGCTCAATTTAGCCGAGAGAAATGCTGATCCGTACCCGAATTCTTCCGGATTTCCGCTTTCAGCAATGCTGCAGCTCAGCGACTTCAGCGCCGCCACAACTACTTACTAACAGTAACTAGCAAATGCGTTTGTCATGATTACCTAATAGACTACTGATATACAACTAACTTACCTCCATATCCGATTCCTACTATCTCTGGTCTTCGCGGTGTTTTCAGCGTGTGAGCAAGTACGGAGATATCGTCGTCAAATTCGCGGAAGCTGGGACGCCGAAACGACGATAGCGCCGTCCGAATGGCACCTGCGGTCCTGGCGCACCATGATCTGCAACTCGACGCCTCTCTGCGGCTATCGTATACTTGTAGCAATTCATCTGCGTATCCTAACTCAACAGGATCTCCTGCAGAGTATCTACCTCACATGACTCAGGCTGAGGACGTCCCGTTAATCGCCGCGATGAAGAGGACAGACAGTACGTTTGAGGAGATACCTATCATGTAAGTCAACTATCCGCTCGTCATAGTCAACAGCATAGAGTACGCGTGAAAATACAGTGACCTGAAGAATATACGGAGCACAGACCTCAGAGACCGACGAGCTCTCGCTGACGAAATCCGGGAAGCATGCATCAACGTCGGGTTCTTCTACGGTACGTGCAGACCTTAGCTCTACCTCTATTGCCCTCAGATATCATACCCTAGTCAAGAATCACACCATACCCCAATCGGCCATTGACAATGCTGTTTCCGAGGGGAAGCACTTCTTTTCCCTCCCTCTCGACACCAAGACGGTCCTAGACATCCATAAGAGCCAGAATTTCAAGGGCTACACGGCGCTGCTCGGTGAGAACACGAACCCCGAGAACCGCGGTGACTTGCATGAAGGCTTTGATCTCGGTTGGGAGGAGTTTTCGGGGCGAGGGCGTGCAGCGGACGAAGACGGCGCCATGAGTGGCGGGAACGTGTGGCCGGAAGGTTTGCCGGGCTTCAGAGAGGCATGTCTCGAGTATTAGTGAGTATTTGCCTTGGCTGTATATCCACGAATATGCCTTATTACTAGTACGTAGTCATGCTGCAGTGAATCTAGGCAAGATGCTCTTCCCGCTGTTTGCCCTCGCCCTCAATCTCCCAGAAAGTTTCTTCGACGACAAGGTCTGCGCGTCTCATTCATACCGTCCGATGAAACTCAGCATTGAACACGAGAACAGACTACGAAGCCGGCTGCCATCATGCGCTTGCTCTACTATCCGCCGCAGACCGGCGCTGTAGACGATCGTGTAGAGGGCATCGGGGCACATACCGAGTATGTTCGTTGTCCTCCTGTGGTGAACAACCTACTTATACGCGTTTGTAGCTATGAGGTCACAGCCCAGCTCATTGATTAAGATCAGATATTGACGGACTGCTATACAGTGCTTCACCATCTTGTGGCAAGATAACGTCCAAGCTTTGCAAGTCCTGAATGCTGCGGGCAAGTGGATCGACGCCGTCCCTATCCCCGGGACACTCGTCGTGAAGTGCGCCCTTTCTGCCCGTCTCACCCTCTAATGACCAACATCATGTCGTAGCATTGGAGATCAGTTCGCTCGGTGGTCCAGTGCGTTATGGTATTCTCAATGTCGCTATCTGAACTTAAGTTCGGTGGCACACAGACGATATATTCAAGTCCACCGTTCACCGCGCTATCAACCGATCTGGCGTCGAACGATATTCCATTCCTCTATTCTTTGGGAGCGACTACAACGTCAGGCTCGAGGTGAGTTTTACTGATCATGGCAAGCTGCGCGCGAAGCTAACTAGAGTTTCTGAATGCCAGCCGTTTGCGGGATGCGTAACGGAAGACAACCCAGCCAAGTACGAAGTTGTCACCGCAGGTGAATACGTGAAGTCGAAGTTGGAAGCAACGTACAATCATCACTAGCTTCAGGTAAGCGATTCATGAAGGTCAGAAGACATGTAAACGGCGAAGCAAACTCAGTTGAGGCGTACAGTGCATATCATAGTTATGTATAGATCACGGAGATTTTTCAATCCTTCTTACAACTTGCCCCACATGTCATTCAAGCATGGCTCATAGCCTCACTCACGACCACTTATCATACCAAACTGCGAAGACATGCCCCTCAAGGGCTGCTCTAGCCAGCGCAACCTACGTATGCTAGCAGGCCGGGCATCACTGTGTTTCCTCTGCTCGTACCTCCCTTTGACGCAATATGACAATCAGTGTTCAAGACTTCTCTGCGCAGAAGAGTCACCCGTGCGTGGCTATCGATACGAGAGTACTTCTTTTGGTTGGCAACGGCGGCTTAGCTGCCAGTGTCACTGTGGTGCCCGAAGCAGAATGGATCACCGCCGGGAGTCCCGTAGCTCAGTGTGGCTTCGTTCAACCTCGGTCACTGGCACTGCTGCCCTGTATCGCGACTACATAAGTCGGTGCTACAGCCGATATACATATTCTCACAACCTGTTTTTTTGCGTTTGTTTCTCGCGCATCATGCCTATCTCCACTCGCAACTCAGCTCGAGCAAGACGATCGCCGGAGTTGCGCTCTACGGGACATCAAGGTCTGGCGAACAAGGGTACCGGCTCGCAATCATCCAGCAACTCGGACAAAAGTGTCAAGAAAGGCAAAGATATACTCGTAGTAATGATTAGGCGATCCTTATATTGTGTTAGTCGCGGTCTCAGGTAGTGGCCGGAGGAAGAAGCGTTCGAAGTCTCTCCACTCTTAGTCGAAGGCTAATGACATCCAATCGAAGCGCAGCCTCCTCTTTCTGCTCCCACTTGAGATTATTTATGAGGCACTCAATGCGCGCTTGGACTGGTGCGACGATCATTTTGTTGACGCACCGTTGGATACAGATATTCTCCTTGCTGACCCCTCTGCAACTGGCGAACCTCGCGCAAATGAACAGAGACTTTCGTGCTACGCTTCTCTCTTCGCATGCGGCCAGATTATGGGCAATGGCTCGGAAGCGCGCCCTGGATGCTCCTGAATATTCACCGGGTGGAACAGAGGTTTCATGGGCCAAGTTTCTCTTCGGCCAGCATAAGAGTCGGGCAGAGCTGGAAGTAATATATGACGTTACGAAGGCACGTATTGAATAATCCTCATTTCGCAGCTATGTCGGGACCCGCATGTTTGCATCATAGACTTCACTCTGATACGGTGCTTGCGCCCATCGTGCTTAAAGGAAAGGTGCGTTGACGTATATGACCTATGTGGGTTACTACTATATTTTCTCACGGGTACTGCAATCGTAGGTTCGTTTGGGAATCCGTGGACAGTAACGAATACCAAGATGTCAGCACCGAAGTCCTCGAGTTCCATACTCAGTACTACTGGGCAGGTTAAGTCGTCGGTCGTTCTTATACTTGGCTGCAACATTGAATATACCATTAGCACGCCGCAGCCCCTCGCATTTTTGCCGCGCTGAAGTTGTTTCGATGAAGAGAGCGTATGAGAAACTTCGCAAGAACGTTCGCCTGCAGAAACCGGGTGGGGAAACGGTGTTACAAGAGTTCAAAGACGAACGCTTCAAGTATGTTGAGGCCGTCACGAAGGTTCGTCGTTCAGTTATTGGTGTAGACTGCTCTCAATGACGTGGATTCACAGAATAAGCATGCCAGTGAGAAGGAATGCAATGAATGGCTTCCTAAACAACTAAGTTATCTTAGGAGCGAACGTTTCGACCAGCAAGTCTCTTGACATGCTGTGCAGTGACGTTGGTTGACTGGTTTTGCGAAGGCTCGTGGAGTGTTTCATAAAGCTAGGATATGATGTTCAAGACGCGCATGCAATACAGGCGAGTAAGGAGTCAAAGCTCGCTCGTAAGGTGACAGAGCGCGGTCGGTCCTGATTCGTTCTCCAGTTGTCGGCTGTATCTGACACATGTTCAACGCAGAGTGGAAAGCGATTATGCCTACCCTGCGGACTCTTATTGAGATGGAACGATACAGGCGACCCTGCAACGAGTGTGGCGCAACTATCATCCAGCGGCGGAAAGCCATCGTCAAGAACGCGTACGACAACTACCAACGAACGCTACGCGCGATGGAATGGACACACCTTCCACCCCCCCAAATGCATACACGCTATCCCTCCATTTCGCCATCTCATTTACTCCGGATTGAACGACCCGCTTACGCAGGCTAACTGTTGCACGACGTCTGCCTACATACGTTACGACATTCAACGATACCATCAAGGCTCGCCTGCTGAGATGCTCAGTCGAACGCTGCGTGACGCCGAGTTCGGGCACACAGGCGAGTCCGCTGCGAAGGGGTACGGCTGCGCTAGCAACCAAAGTCTTCGTGTTGCGTGAAGATGGGGTCCTACGTTAGAAAGTGGCTCTTCGGCTTCGGCGACATTCTCGAGCACCTAGCTTGCCCCGAGATCCATCAGGATATGATGAGGCTTTCTGGGTCGCATTGTGCGAAATTCAGGTAGGGAAGTTCGAAGATTGTACCTTGCGCTACAGCATGCATGCTTGTGCGGTAACTCGACGCATCGTTCAAGAGGTTGGCCTCGATCTGGATACTGCAGACCTCGACAAGCTTGACAAACGCATCGTCTGCGGATACTGCGCTGGTGACCCCACGCTAGCAGGGTATCCTTATACTCCGGTTTTCACCTGGGAACTGCCGTAAGTTTATACACATCAACTGAAATGTTCGGTTCACGCCGCCAATATGTTTGACTGGGTCAGGCACTTCATGACATCTCACGTAGGAGACTGGTCGTATCCGTCTGCAGAATTTTAGGTAAAGAGGAAGATCGTAGGATGCGCATTTCGGAACGATTGGCACGGGGGAGCCATTGGCATGGAGCTGCAACTTGGCTGCAACCACTGCTCTATCCATCTTAACGCCCGCAGCTCCTCTCAGTTGTGTTTCGGCACATCAGGGAAGCGTGAGTACTTGCTGCTGGTTCTTCTTAAACCCATTTAAGCCTCCCGTATGCTGACCACCAAAACAGACATGCAACTTCGAGGCCCAGAGAGGACGCTGACTTCATCCGCGTATATCCGGCGATCTATCGTGATCGTACACCTCTGATGATCAGGGGGATCCCCGAGCAATAGGAAGCTACGAGTTAAGGTCAAAAGACAGTACAATGCTAGTTCACTACCTGAAGCTGCATAGCTGTATGATCATGCTACCGGTATACAAGTCCTAGGTGCTGGCCTTGTCAATATAGTATTACTAGTTGGTACACATGTGAAGGGCCACGGCGGAATACCAAGTTGCTCCATTTACGAGAACTCGAGTAAGATTTGCATATCTTCAATCTTCAACTGTAACGGACCCATGGGAGTGCTTATACATCATCGGCATCGTAAAAACTTGAAATCAGTAAGTGAGTTCCGACTCGTCACGTCCGAATACAGTCTGTATGCCATGGACCAGTAATTTTAGATGTCTAGTAGCATACTATTGATAAGGACATGTCCAAAGCAGCTCTCAAGATCTGAACACGGGAGGGAGAAGCAACGGAATAGGCCGATCAGAAGCAAACTATAAATCTATATACTTAAAGCTCGGTCTCAAGCCAGTATCATGGGACGTTAACGCCGTACCCATCCTTCATTGCGCTATGGCCACGAGCACCATTCCTCGCGAGCGCGACCGACGGCCACAGAGCAAGAAGTTGCAACGTCTCAATATACTCGATGGTCTAGAGGAGCCAAAGCTGGAAGCCCTGCAAAAGCCTGAACAAGTTGAAGCAAGAGCATCAGAGACGCCGCCGGTAGCGGACAGGCCTGCGATGACTATTACGAACGTGCAATATATAGGTTCCTACAACTGGCTCGATCATCCCGAACCAACAATCGTTGTTCCAGGTGCGTCTGCAATAGTCTAAGCCATAGAGATGTACCAAGTAGACCTGTGTCAAACAGGTTCACCGCGCGTGTGGCAGGATAGGGACCTACCATTCCAAGTGCCGCCAGATAGCGGGACGTTGTGCACCCATGAGGATCGGAGCAGAGTGCCGTCGTATCCTATGCTGCCATGGTTCCGAGCAGTAGAGACAATATCTTCTCACGAAAACGCTGCGATAGACTGGAGTGGTGTCGACTTTGTCACGAACCGTAACTCGCTGCGGAAGCTGCTGCGATGGACGAAGGAACCAAAACTGGATGATTTCAGAATAGATACTCAGCTGGCTGGCGAGAACACAGTAATCCTCAGCCAATGGGTCGACAGACTCTGGATGAAGACCGATAGCAGATACCCGGGTTACGGGAGAAACTTCGAACACGAGAGCACCAGTCCCGTCACAGAACTCGAGCACTTGCCAACGACCGGCGGACATTTCCGTATCATCAAATATGTGGGTTACCTGAAATTGCACTTCATGAGCTAGATGTCATATCTTGTCAGTAGGACCTTGGCGGATTAGCGATGGTGCTCTGCTTCGAAGTGGATGCATACGTCGCTTCCGCCAACAGTACTATGTCCCGCACTTCGACGGATGGAGATGCCAATCTGAGTCCATCTGCATCAGCGAGCGTCTCAGCGCCAAGGGTGCCGACGAAAGATACCGATCCCAAGCAGTACGTGGATGTCATCCACGCGGGCCATCAGGTATCGCAAGCAGATCTCGTGGAGATTAAGACAGGAAAAAGGGTGAAATGGAAGGAGACATATCCACAGCTTTTCCTTTCACAAACGCCTCATCTGTTCACGGCGAGCCACGAGCAAGGGAAATTCCACCGCATCCAGAAACTCGCTGTGGACGGTCCAGAGATGCGGGGGCTGGTCGATGAGTTCCAAACCGATTTCGCAAAGCTCCGAGAAACCCTGATAGCCATTCGAGAGACTCTCCGCCGACACAAGCAGCATCTGCGTTTGAGTCTAGTTTGCCGCAAGGGCAAACTGGATGTGTTCAGGATGCGGGACACAAGTAGCTGCCTACCGGATGCAGAGCTTCAAAGGTTCGAGGTGCGTGAATATACGTCTTTTTAAGGAGAGAAATGTCGAGTCCCGGCCCGTGTCCTAGATCCCGCCACTTTAACAATTGTCGTCTTTGAGCCCATTCATACCATACAAACGCGGTACGTCCGTTCTGAATATCACGCAATTCACCTCATGACGTATGACGCAGACGTATCCCCGCATCGTACCTGTCTTCATTTGTCATATGGGTAGTCATCGAAAATATCGAAATCAAGTCCATAGTTCTTCGAGGGGTTGATCACGCGCTGAGGAGGGTGCGATGTCGCAGCCTCCTCAAGCTTTTGGAATAAACCTTTGGGCAATGAAAATACTTTGCCAGGCTGTCAGCCGCAGGAAGTGTTGCCAACACGAGGTCTCTTACCCTGAAGATTCTCCTCGATGCGTGAGGGGGTGACGCTCTTCGGCAGTACGACAGTCTGCGATAATGTCTCGGCATCAGTAATTTGAGATGAGGCGAGCAGAACGTCTCGCACCCCGCGCTGGACGTGCCATGAGATGATTGCTTGCGCAGGCGTAATGTTGAGTTCCTTCGCGATCGCCTGCACTTCCGGGAGCTGCAACGTCTCCTTGACCTGCTTGTTGCTACCAAGAGGCGAGTATGCCTCGAGGAGGAGGCCATGTTCCTTGCTCAACTTCAATAGTTCTGGCTGGGGGTTCCAGTAGTTGAGTTCAACTTGATTCACCGCTGGCTTGTATTTCAATGAGTTGGCAGTCAGATTCTTGATCCTGTGTCGCAGGCCGTATCGGTACTGTGAGCTCCGGATAGGTATGTGTTGACGAACCTCGGGATGTTGAAGCTGCCGAAATGGGTCAGACGCCTACTTTGTCAGTCAATTTGGACATACTCACTTGCTGATACCAATGTTTCGCACTTTGCCCTTGTCGACCATCTCCTCGAGCTTCTCCCAGGTCGGGTACGGGTCAGCAGTCAGAGCTTCATCAAGCTCATACGTGCCCTTCTTCAGCGCGATTGGCCTAATCGCAGCAGATTCAGGGACAGTATATGCCTTCATTGACATAACCCAAGACTGACCAGTGGATAATGTATAGATCGAGGTAGTCTGTCTGCAAGCCCCTAAGCGTTTCGTCAAGGGCAGACTCAACATCCTCTGGGGAGTGGAACCAGTTCCATAGCTGCCACCGAGTGCTCACTCACGCAGTTGCTCTGTCACAGTGCCCGGTGTACATACCTTGGATGTCAGCCAGATATCCTCGCGAGCCACGCCACTCTCCTTGATCGCCTGCCCAACCTCTGCTTCATTCTGTCGGCGAAGAGGCGTTTGTAATCATCGTCGCGTCGGAGACATAGGTTGTACCCACCTCGTACCTCCAGGCACCGTCAATATGCTTATAGCCTGCCTGGAGCGCGACCTTGACGGCGGTGCTGACCTCGCCCTCACCCGCCTGCCAGGCACCTAAATCAACAAGCAATTCAGAAAACTAGACTCTCAATGTGTTTCGCTGTTGCCGTACCAAGCGCGCCACGGAGGGGATCTTGTCGCCTGATGGAAGGGCATAATGCGTTGGTAAACTCAGGTCGCCGCTGGCGGGTTTGAGCCGCTGGTAGCATGAAAAATTGACTGCACGGGATAAACAAAAGTCGTCCAGACGCAGAATATCGAATCGACGGACGAGGTTCGACCCGATGTACGACATAGCCAGAAATGCGAGGATGTATGCCACGAACGAGAAGGCGCTGCGACGCAAGACATTATGCTTCGATTCCATGCTGTCATTCGTTGTGACGATTACATTGTCACTGGCTAGCGGTCGGTACACCACTGTATTCTTTTTCGATAAGCCGACTAATCAAGACAACCCCGCACGCGGTGAAGCACTCACTTCGGCTCATTTTGTTTTCACCCTCCATTTCTGACCCGGTGAATGGCGCGTTGAGGGTTAGGGGACTATCGCCGCACACCAGGGATCCTATGTATATTTGTCAGCTCAGAAGCCAAGGAACCCGGTCCTCCGTGGACCTTGGCGGATATAGCTTATCGGCACACCGGTCATAAGTGAATACTGCGATACCTGGCATATAACTGCCGCAGTGCTCGCGTCCTCATCATTGTCAGTTTGCAGCCATACATCCGTCAATGTCTAGAGCAAACGAGCGGACGCGGAAGGCAGTCGACGGGTATCATCTGGTCGAGGAATACAATCCGCTCATGAAGTACTAGTAGCTAATGCGAACGGTCCGATGGCCGGTCATGAGAATATGCGAGTGTAGCTAGCATGGGGGGAGTGCAGAGTCAAGAGGGACGAAGAAGGGACTAAACGTGAGTACACCTGTCCACCAACATCACAGAATCAATGACGACGCGCCCGCCACCAGCAGCACCGCGCCGAGGCCCAGCGCATCCCGGCCCCGCGTCTTCGACGCCGCACTCCGCTTGACGAGCTCGCGCTTGCTAACGGTCGTCGTCGTCGTCGTCGAATTGCGCAAGTTTTCCGTCGGCAACATGTTCGGCGTCGTCGAGTAGAGGTTCTGCTGCGGCAGGGGCGTGCCGTCGTACTGGTACAGCAGCAGCTGGTAGCCAAGGGTCGAGTCGAGGAAGATGTTCCAGGCTTCGAAATACTCCGTCTGGTTGTACACCTGGATGAAGTTGGAGACAGCCGCGCAGGCGTCTTGCACCTGCATGAAGCCATCACCGAACGGCACTGTTGTGATCGAGCCGTTGGGCTGGAGTGTGTACGTTCCATGCGACCAGTCAATCACGCCTTGAATGCAGTTTGGCTCCGAGCCGTTGCTCTGAAATCGATACCGTGCGATCTCGAAGTAGTTGTCCTCCGTGCTGCGCAATCATACATCAGTGAGAGGTCCACGGAATCCAAGGCTGCTGTCATGCACACAGAGAAGTCCTGAAATGATGATCAAGTGCAATGAACTCAGATATCGGCACAGAATCATCGCCATGTCTCAGCTACGGAGTCGACGTGATTCAACGCCAGACCTCTCTGGGTGTCCAGCCTCGGCACGACTGCGCCTGGAGCACTGGTATTATCCGAGGCGTGTACCGCGCTACACAGCCATCTTGTCCAAATGGCTAGAAGCGAAGAGCACGAGCACTTCGTCCAAATGGGAGTCAGGTTTCATCAGAGGTTCTGTGCTCCATTTGCATGATCGGCATCGGGAGTGACTGCCAGAGTTCTCTGCAGCAACAATGTCGTCCAGTAGTATAGCGGAAGGTCAGATGATAGGCTGAGACGCGCACATAGCCAGTCCAACTCGCATTGGACGCATGTAGTGGATCGACGGCGAGCGCCGATGGCGTGATCTGCCCGACCAGATAGACAGACTGCTTTTATTTCACGCTTGTACCTCCTGTCCTCCAGCGATCCCCGCGACAAATCCAACCAAGATAAGAGAAATAGCCACTCACAATGAGAACGAAACACCTGTTGTGTTGGGATAGGTGAAGGACATGTCAACCGGGTTGGCAAAGCCCTAGAATACTGTCAGTTTGTCCGGTTGTATACCGCCCAAGTTCTGTACGTACCGAGCCTGTGAGCACGTTCATCGCCCCGGAGGCCCAGGTCCCATAGATTACGGTCGCATTGTGAACCGGTGTGTATACGATGTCCTCACCAAGAACGGGGAGTACAATGAACAAGAGCCCAAGGACGATGGGGAGCATTGTGGTCGTGAGCGAAGAGGGCGGGGGCACGCTGCGGAAGGAGGGCTGGCGGCCGCTCGTGACGATGGGGAGAGGGTAAGGAACGTGTTTGGCTTTGTTTTTCTTGTAGTGGCAACCAGCCCCGTTTGAGCAGCGCCATTGGCCACGCAGCGCTGCCATACTTATGTGTCGCGCGTCCATCAGCTCCGTCGACTTCCACCATGCGCTGTTGCCCTGACTCCGGCCGCATCTTGTAGGAGACCGTTCTCACAAGCCGTCGACCGCGAAGGTTATTGTGGGAGACAGTACTCTGCCAGCCTCTCACTTCAGCGGACTCGCCTTGTGGGCAACTCCGCTGGTGCGAAGATATCCCTGCTGAGCTATTGTTACTGCGGGTTTTCTGTGCGGCTGGGTCATTGTTATTGGGAGTAAGTGCTCAGGTAAGATAGTGAAGCGATCCATATCATTCCGTGGGTTTCGGCTCACAGGACACACAGATCACCATGAATGCAATGGGTGGTTGTCTAGTTAGTGGGTGCTGAGACTCTTGCTCGTATCCGACGGCGCAAAAATAAGTAAACGTTCGGTCTCTTTGCGCTAGTAGGATGGCTGCACCTGTTCAATGGCAAGTATCATCTTAGTACCTTCTCAGTGAGGGTTACGCTAGTGCCAGATTTACCATTTCAGAGTGCTCGCAAACGCCCCTGTATTCTCGAGAACGAAGAAATGGGCAAGTGCAATTTTTGCGACGCATCCATGCAGGTCCACGGGCGGTTCTGCCACTGCCGTACGCGTACTATCGACTTGAAGGCAGCAGGCCTACGCGTCGCGACTCAACGCGGCGCACGCGCAGCAGCCCTGAAGGTATGGACCTGAAAGCCTGAGTTCAGTGTATCGGCCATGACTACAAGACTGATGTGACACAACCCTGAATGAATAATTATTCGTCCTGGGCGGATCCAGGCCGATTAAAACCGCGTTACTGGAACATCCCCAGCAACGTCGAACCAGACGTCCTAGAATGCCTACCGAACGGATCACTGAGGTGTGTTGTTCTGATTCCACGCATTACGGAGTACTTGGGTCTCCGAGTAGCACGGTTGACGGGTATTCACTTGTACAGTACACCGGCAAAGTGCGTATGCAAGTCTTAAGGACAGGGGCGCAAGGTCTTGACATTCAAGACTACAGAAGCCAATGCTGTGCTTATGTCACTTATGACCTAAGTCTGGATGCATCAAATACGATACTGATTCAGGAAAGTCCTTTAATAGAACCTTTGGGGCCTTCTTCGAGTAGGTTGCTGTGCTTATAAACATATTAAACGAATGCCGTGCTGTTCGACTGGGACAATCCTCGTGTCTCGCCTTGATTCGCATTTCCACGGCTTGTGTCGCGAAGTCCGGTGTACTGATTGCAGACAGGAAAACCAATATTGCTCCTAGCACTATTCATCTGTCCGAAGGTGAGTCATCTCAGCTACAGATGCTGCAAGAAGTTAACGTGATCTTATAGCAGTGTGATGCAATAGAAAAATATCATTAGCGGAACAATTGGCGAACCTGGCATGCTTTGTAGCTTATACGTCAGCACACTGAACTTCAGGTTCGTCGGTGTACCCTTGACTGACACGAGTCATACAACTAGGGATACAACCTTCACACCACAGTGAGCCATATGGAAGCGCATATACGTACATAGAAGTCGCGGATATGATTAAGTACGCCCTACTACGTCGCCTTCGTTGCTTACGAGTACAGCACTCACTTCTATTGACATGAGCGTCCTTGGGCGTGTAGTACACCATGGTTAGGTCATCAACACTTCACTGGTTAGCGTCGTATGTCTAGATGGCGATTTTCCCAGTGGCTACGGTGGAATCCGGTATTCCGCATCTTATGTGGCAGTTTGGGTCTTCCTATGAACAGCCTAAATTCTGGAGACTATGATGTCCGACGGTCGAGAACTGCTAGAAGCTCCATTTATAAGGTCTTTGAGTAGATTGGTGATGGAAAGTGCGACCCTATATGGTAGGTAAAATCCTGGTGGCCAGCATTTTCACCCTGCTGACCGCACCCCTGCGTGCGAGCCTTCGAATATCGCGGTTTGGCGTCAAACGGTCCCGAATGCGGAAGTACTGCATACCCTGAGCCTGGCCCAGGTCGCTACAGCACTCATATCCTAGTCTCTTATGTCCCCTGCTGCATCTTGGTAGCTGTTGGGAAGAAAATCACGTCGAAATGCGATGTTTCCATATTTTGGCTTCCCGACATGCATCCAGACCTGCAGACCATCGCGGAAGGAAACTCCGAAAGCTCACGCTGCGGGCGGAGTGCAGTATGATCAGCTGGACGTCCTCCGCTGCTAGATAGTGTCTACCGAAGAGAATCAGGACTGTGAGTGGGGAACGACCACTGGTTCTCGATGTCTGATGCTCAAATTCTTCTCGTCCGTAGGTGCCACCCGGGTTCCAGTATTACCGGATATCAAGATGGTAATCAAGAAGAGTTCCCATGTTACATACTGACCCACATGCAGAGAGCTTCGAATTGCGGTACATTTCCGAGTCCTCGACAGGTCATTACGTTTGTCGGCAATACTTCGAGAAATATCGTTGTCCCGAGAGAACATCCTTCTGAAGAACAAAGATCTTATTGACATACAGAGATCGAATATCAGCAGAAAAGCGCGGAAACCAGTTCACTCTGAATCCAATGCTGTTTCAAATAACCGTTTAGGACGAGCAAGGCCGGCATGGAATACGTTCATCGTTGTGAGCTATTCTTACAGCCCCTGAATACAAGAATCTGACCCCTATACATGGGATGAGCTTCCGCATAGGACGAGCGTGCACCATGAATCATGGTGTTCCGACCGTTAGATTGTATGGCACACTAGGGAAGGAAGGCTTCAGTTTATGCGAAATGGAGTGAGCTTGTCAGATTACAGGCTGCGTTGTATGCACTGACTCTAGTCATTTACAGACTACGGGGATGTCATTTGTCGTGCTTGCTCTGCATGCTAACAGCTGATAAGAGCGAATCCAGGACGGAAGTCTGCTGAGAGTGAGTCTGTGATATGGTGCATACAGAAGAATAAGACAAGTCATAGATTCTATAGCGCGTCTCGACTAACACAAGCTTGCTCTCTTAAACGGCTCGGTTGAGGGACGCGGCCGTCCTGGCTTCGCTGTGTTCATTCATATAGCATCGTCGTCGCATGAAATCCTGTGTCATTGGCATCCCCGCGGGGTGGCGGCAACCTCCGAGTTGTGGGGGTATTGAACTGGGCATAACCTGAAGCCACGAGGTCAAACTTTCTACCACAGCCTCGAATTACAGCATTCAAATCTCGAGGGACTTTTGAGGTATGTCGAGTGGTATTACCACCGAATTCATGAACCGCGGTGAGTGGTGAATGGATCATGCGTTCGCCACTATTCTTTGTGGGGGCAGTGACTCTCGTAAACCGACATCTTCAGGCGATTACGGCTCATTACTTTTCTCAGGCTTGTGCCACGAAGGCAGCCATCTCGGGTTTAAACAATGGCCTCGCCGATGCTACGCTTCTGATGTCGCTCTTAAGTATGGTCACGCGCCGCAAGCCGTCTGTGCTACATCGTCTCCCCGGTTGGGGACTCTCACAAGTCGATGGTCATGAGAATGCATGCATGACGAGCAGTTCACGCTCATGGACGACTAGACGGCAAGCGGGAACTCAAGATTGTGCATTATCGCGAGTACTGGTATGTAGTATCAATTGATTATCTTCATGCTTATTGTGCGTGAGGCCTGATGCTCATAGGTACCTGCTTATCGACCGTCCAGAAGTCATCGAGCCCCTATCATATCGGAGACCGCAATAGTCATATATCGCCTGCGACGGGAGGAACGTACGTCCCCGCTCATATTTTCCCGTAAGGCACATAACTGTTTAAGTCCTCAGTGAAGGGTCAGCTCACAGAAGTATCATGACGTGATGCACACTGGGCATTCCCTTTGATGGAAGATCACGACCTATCACGATAGGTGGAGGCTCGCTTCCGACTACCTTCTAGCTTTCAGCCAAGCTTCTCTATGGAGAAGTACTTTCGCGGCCCTAGGTGACGTTGCATGCTGAAGGGTGGGGTTGATTATGCCAACGTGTCATTGGCGGTGATTCATTTGCAGTCTCATATGGGTTATATTCATATTTCTCAGTTATGGTGCTTAGGCGCCCCTGCTCATTTAGCGTCCACGTTCTTCAACATCTATAAACCAGTCGGTGGCTCAAGTTATGGCGACAGCGGTCAGTCTTGCTCCCAGACTACATCCGAGAATCTCCCCGGTGCGCCTGCGCACCCGGTCTTCAAATGCCCTTCTGCGTAAAGATGAATACCGGCGATGCTCGGACATTTCACGGCAACTTGGATCACTAACCACACAAGGCACATACAGTCCAAGCGGTCTTTTCTCATACTGGAGCTTATGTCCGTGACAGGATTCATACCTCAAAGACGACGAACTAGCTCGTGGAGAAGTCACTGTACGCTGGCAATACTATGTTGCGCGGATCGACTCTGAATGTGAATTAGCACGGTGAGTGCTGACGCTACACCGCTCTACTGTATTGGCGGAGCTCACTTTAGTGTGGGTCGTGCCGTATTCGGCACGTAGTACATGGTCGAGTGGCCTTCTTCCCCGCAATTCGAGAAGCCTGAGTACGGACTCCATCGTGGGCGGCCTCAGCTCGGCGTAATTGACCTGTAACTGACCCTGGTGGCCCATCAGAACGCCCAGCTGACAAAAGGCTGCTCTTGCACCTCTCCGCAATCGAGATCAGTGCATATGCTATAAAGCTCAGGATGACTGGAAGCGACCGACCTGGGCCCACCCAAACGTATAGTATGGCGCCGACAACTCCGTCGTGGGCTGTCGCCGAAGAACGACAATTCTAGTCATTGGAGGCGCGCCCTATTCCCTACGCACAATGCCCTATTCAGATCCAGCGGGGCTGCCGTTCTATTAGGCCTATTCATTACCGGTGCTGCGCATCGAAGCCAACTCAGTAGCAGCAGCTTGTACGTAGTCCCCTCTTATAAGGCTACATTATAACCATTGCGGCCGATAGTTCGGTTTGTATTCCCCTTCTGTGAGTCTCGAGTCTCTGCCAGTCGGCGCAAAGCGCACATGGAATCAGATGAAATCGTTCCACACCAAAGACGTCTAAATCAACGTGCTGTCTCGCCCATGTTTACGTTTAGCATGCCAGTGGGAGTCTCTTGTAAGCATCAATCAGTTAAGGTCGACTGTATTGCCGCACTTGGTCATCACGTCCTTGACCTTAGCAAGCTGTGCGTCAGTTGACTGGTTGCTGCATGGTCATCCAAGATATTGTGTCTGTCTATGGCCTGGTTGTGGTCTGGTCGCGGTAATGTCACCTTCCGGTGGATCTACTGAGTGGTCGGCGTGTGTTCACGCCTATGCGATGTTATAATACTGCCCAGTAAAACCGGAGGATGATCCCGATGAACCAATCGCGAATGTATCATTCGACGGGAACTGCAGGGAGACGACCCCCTCCGGGTCTCCCCGCACGCCTCGAGGGAGGGCATTGACGAAAAGAGACTAGCACCTAACGCCTGGGATCGCCCCCTTCTAAGGTCATGGTCCCATGAGCACGGAGCACGCAAGGGGCAAGTACAAACCCCGGGGAGATAGACACGTTGACGATGAGCATTCGATCATGCAGTGCCGTCATGCGTCCTGCGCCGCACCCAGCAGCCGCCGCGTATCCCATCTGTATTATACATTACGCGCGCACAACGAAGCGCGCGCCAGGTATCGTATCGCGCCAAAGAATAATACTACAGCGACGGAGACGGAGGACAGACGTGTGGTGTACGAGCAGCGAGCGCGGTGCGAAGGGCTGTCCATTCGGTGTGTGCGTATCGAAGAAAAACACGGGCATACGATACTTCTCGGTCGCTTGCTCTAGTCCTTCTTGAGATCTCGTCTGATCACGAACATGCGGTCTCCTTCTGCTCTCGTGCTCAGTTCTTGGAGGCCCCCAATGCTCGCAAGTTCCTGCGTACTCCGCCCTTTTGCGAGCACAACATAGATCTCGAGACCATCGCCGACCTGTTCGTGAGCATGTGAGTGAACCGAACAGAAGACCTGCATTGTCCACGGACCTCGATGTGGCGCTCCGTTGCGCTCGTGAACGAGTCAATGACGATGGAGAGTACGTCTGGGAGGGGAAGGTGCGTGGGATGACTAGCACCGGGGGCCGGTGTCTGATTCTTGAAATAGATCTAATGTGAAGTCGTCAGGCGGGTGTGTGACCGCAAACGGTGGTGGCAACAACAAGGAGGACGGGCGTACCTGGTTATCCAGGAAGGGCTGCACGAGTGACTGAGCCGCACCTGCGGCTCGACATGCTTCACGTTCGTAGGAACCTACAGGATCGAAGGAGTATACGGCGCCCGTGCCTATGGAGGTTATAGAGTGAGTGTGGGCGTGCACGGGAGCCTATGTACCAGACGTGGGAGAGGCGTACCGTCTTCCTCGATGCCTCCAAGAATATTGTAAACGTAGTACGGGAAGAAACGTTGTGCATAAAGCATTGTCTGGATTAGTCGCGCGATCGCGCGGAGAGGCATGTCTTTTGCATGCGCATGGCGATACCACTGTGAGCGGACGACTCAGTGACGAACGAATGCACCCAATGATGGACTAAGACGCACCTCAAGCCGTTGCTTTACCTTCTTCACAAACATGTTACCATCCGCCGCGAAACCATTGACGGCTAGCACTGCGCGCTCAGTTCTAGTGGACGCGTCAGCTTCTCCTCGCACACTTCTTCCTTACCGGGACGACGACTTACAATCTAAATACCTTCGGTGCATAACGCGTCTGGATGCTGTACCCCTCGCTCTGCCTCGTGTCACCCGCAATTACTGAGAAGTCCGCACCCGCGATGGCGAGGATAGTGCCTCCGTTCTCAGAGTAAGGGTTGAACTGCCGCTGTTGCGGGCGTTCGTAGGAGCCGTCAGGCATAGTGGTGTGCAGGAAGGAGGGATACAGAAGATGTATGACCCTGCTCGCAGGGTGGGACGGAGACGAAAGTAGCAAACGAGGAGAGGTAGCGAGAGAGAGAGGCGTATATACGCTCAGGTGATGGGGCCGCGTCAGTTCGCGCAGACGCCACGGTCGCGCATTTGGGCAGCGGAGTTTGAACGAATGCACCGAGATTTCTGCTACCGCGTTTGCGAGCTTAGCTCTCTCCCGACTTAGCCTCCTTCGTCCTGCTCTCCCACCATCATCCCCCGACGAGCTCGAGCCCTCGGCCAGTCGACGGCGAGCGGCCTCGTCTGAGTCGTCTCCCCTGCCGCCCACTCCGCCCTTCCTGATCCACGCCCTCTATTCTCCCGACCCCGAATATATCCCGCGAGTGGCCCGCAATCTTTCTCCGTCGTTTCTCCAGTCGTCTCGGCGTCTTCCTTCGTTGCGACTCACCGACTGGCCCCCCTGTTAACTTACGTTACTGGCGAGTTCGGTGAGTAAAAGTCCCAGGCCGTTCGCGTCGACCTCTTTGAGCAGCACCTCGGGCTAGGTGCATGCGCGCCAATAGTGTCTATATGCGCGCCTCTCATGGCCATATGCTTTCTGGTGGTGGTCTAGAAGAACGCATCCTGCCCGATTCGATCCCTGCCCGGAGAATATCCGTATCTACCTACGGCTTCGCCGCCTACAAGCAGCCAGCAATCCGGACGCGTATGAGGCGGCGATGTTTTGCACCATTCGCTAACTTGAGACTTGCTCGGTGGCAGATCAACGTCAACCCCAGGGCCAATCCGAGGCTTTTGATGCGAGCTTATGCCTCGGTCCTTCTCACCCTCCCATTGAATTGTATCCATGCATGTTCGTTCCGCCGAAGTCCGTGCACCCCTTCTTATCGACACTTATCAGATAGCCACCTGCGCAGATTGACATCACCCCGTCCGCAGCGCCCGAATACAGAGAATCTCCGAACATAACGCGACACGCGAAAACAGACCATAGGGCATGGCTAGCTAGGTCTTGCTGTGTCCGCGGACGGCTATGCTGGACAAGACAGCATACCACCACCGGTCTCCTATGGTTGTCCGACTGTTCCCTTCGACTCCACAGGTGGGACTGCAATATTTCCGACCTCTTTGCTAGTCCGTCCTCATCCGACAAACGTAGCGAGTTTGTCGTGCGTGTGCGCTATTTTATTGGGATTCAACGCAATCTAAACCCCTATAGGGACGATGGATACGCGGGTGCAATAAGATTGTGGTCAAGCCGGATTCGATATCTTCCGAACGAAGCTACATCCCGGCCCCGGTTTGCCTCGTCAATAGATATACATGGATCCCTACACTGGCAATGCGACACCAATGCATACGCCCGAATTCAGCAACTTTGCACCCAAGCAATTACATGTACCTTAACAAGCGTCTGGACGGCGCATCGTCGTCGAATGTTCGTCGATATCAACAGACACAACCACCGTCGGGTATGAGAGCTCAGATAGATGGCGTCCGTTACGCCGGGCAATCGTTGTTTAAAGAAAGACAACGGCGACACCAGGACACCTTCCATTTCGCTTCTCCGAGCCAAAATCGCATTGCTCCTTACGGTTGCGATCCAGATCCACGACTCTTGCAGCTGTCTCAGGACACCTCCGCAAACCCAAAAGCGCTTCTGGCGTGAATCATACTCCGTTATTTCTCCACTACAGTATGGCATATACGGCGGTTGTAAAACGCCGTCCTTGGGCCGTCACTCCGCAGGACAAAATACTGGCAGAATACCGTGCGGAGGCATCCGTAATCCTTGATTTATTGCTCGATGTTCGTAATGCGCGCCAGGCATGATGGCTTATTACGCCGTGATTGCGCCGCGACTCATGATTTCACGGCAGATGGATAGCGGCCTCCTTGTTTCAGCATGTCAACTTGGCTTCTGCGCGCTGACAATTTTTCCAGACTCGAGTGGTCGCAGACGGATCTGCGACCTCGGTACCGCATCACGAGGAATGCCGGATGCCATAGGCTAACCTCATTTCTTCAAGAGGTGAGTGTTGGTTGTGCAACAATGTTTCGATGACATCACATTCATCTCTTGTGCTGAACTTAATTCGCCTATCTCGCATTGTTTGGCCAATTTATAAAGAACAAAGAAGCTCACGCTCGATATTTCAGGGTTGAACTTCATGGCTTCCGCTCACTACAATCGCATGGCGTTCTGCTTGCTACCAGGGACGGGAGGATTTACGCAGGATACTACGGAATTCATTGGCCGAGTCGACCGACAAAGCTGACGCAGACACGAGTTTGGATGGCCGTGCTAATTCCACCAGTCCGCCACGTACATTGCTTTCGACAGCTCGTGCACACATGCTCCATCAACTGTCAACAATCATGATGTGCGAGTATCAACAACACCAGGCGGTGTATAGCGCCTTCAGGGCCCTTGCACACACTGCGGCCTATCCTCGCCCGAATTCCGTTGTCTTCGAGTGACCACTCATAGACGCTATGGCCTTCTCCCGCCACGACGACTGTCACAGAATCTGACGTCTTCCTGTTCGCACAATCTTGAGCTCCGCACGAATTAGGTACCGTCGGTGTCTCGCCGAGTAAGTCACCTCAATTCCGGTGTTTCGGCTTCCGAGTGTCGGGACAGGCACTAACGATTGCATTCCCGTACTCAGGCGCAGCGATACCACATTGACTCTGATGCAGAGCCCCGACACACCACGTATCATTCGCGGTGTATCCGTACCAGTTACTGAGCCCGCATCTCGAGCCTGGGCTCGGTGGTCTGCGATTTGTCAACTTTTTGAGTTTCTCGGCTTGCCCGTCCTCCCAAGAATAGACGGCACGCTTTGTTCGACCAAGTGGAAGACCTCAGTCGTGGCAACCAACCTCCACTGCTGCCATCACGGACATCTTGGATGGTGCCGCGTGCGCTCCCAGGAGATGGACGATGTACTCGGAGGATTGGTATCATATGGCTGACGTGTGCATGATGTTAGCGACCCGTGAATGTGGATTCTAGGAGTGTCTTCTAATGCAACAGCAGGGTGAGAGCACGAGTCGGGCTGTGACAAACAGACAATGACCTCAGTTCGTGGTTGAGAAGATGATGCAAGACTAATATATATATATACCTGTGACAAACAGACAATGACTACGAGATATGTGAGTACAGTTGTGTGAGACACAAGAGACTAACTGCTCACCCTCAGTTTGTGCTCGAGAAGATGATGCAAGACTGAGGGTGCGAATGCAAGGTGAGGGCATAAGTGAGCAAGCAAGACGAAAGGCATGATCAACAGTAGGTATGATCAATGTCCATGTATGGCAACAAATGTATGGGTGCACATGGCGGGCATGGTGGGATGAGCAAATGGGATGGTGCATCAGACAGCACATAAGTAGTGTAAAGTAAAATGAAAGATAATGGGTATGCTGTAGTATGAACCAGAGCTGGTGAGGATGTATGGATTGTAAGTTCTGACATCTTCAGTGTGATACATCATGTCCATTGCCTGAGTTGTGACCAAATTGTTACAGTACCACTGGGCTAGCTTCTGTCCACTGATCAGATGTGTCTAGCCTTGTTCATGAGCTGTGCATATTGCTAACCAGCTAACACTCCTGTGAACTTTGTAGTGTAGGATCAACTTAACCTGAGTAGGCTTGTTGAAATTCAAAACTGTGCCCAATTTGATTGCTACATATTGTCTGTCCTACAGTACCTATGTTCCAATACTATTCCTGCAGTATGATCAGATACCCATGTGTATAAATGGTACCCATCTTTCAAATGATGCACCCTGTTCCTGCAGCCTCAGGACTGCATCATGCAGAGCATGTGCGGCCCTCATAGCATTTGGCATTCTGCCATCTAGAAGCTGAGTATAGACCTCCTTTGCCATAACAGGCCCATCTTCATCCTGAATTGACCACATAGTGGCTATGACACCCTTGAATCCAGACAGTAGCATCCCTGCAGCCAGATGAATAGCTTCCTCTGATAACTTGTTGTCACCAGTAGCTGTCTCACAAGCAGACAGAAAGGCAAGCTCTGCTTTTGACAGAGACTTCTTGATAACCTCAGCTAGGGTCAACTTTCCATCCCATAGAAGGATAGCACTGGAAGTGGGTGCATTCATGTCTTGCACTCCATGACAGGCTAGGTGAAGCCAGTTACAATCTTCCATGCTACTCACTGTCTTCTCAACTGTGGCTGCATCATCACTGAGGACTTCTATTGCCAGAGAGTCACACTGACCCATGCACTGTCTTATAGCCTTCACCTCAGCCTCAGCAGCATAAAGAGGTGCTTGGCCTGGTGTGCATGTTTGACAGACTACAAGCAACCTAGGCTCATTCACTGGTACCCAGTGTATCCTTACTAGCAGTGCTGTAAGTGATGGTGTATAGGAAGAAATTGCAAAGTCAGACAGCTTCAGATTAGGCTGTCTGCTTTCATATAATCCAGCTGCATGCAAAGGGAGGAATGTTAATGGGCCAGTCAAGCACCAAAATATATGTGGCAGTGCATCAGACTCAACAGCCTACATGAAGAAGTGTGGATAAGTGACTGTAAAATGATGTAGGAAGCTTACACACCTGCAAGCCCATCTTCTCAATAATTGGGAACACAACTAGTCTCCATAGAGTAGTGAGAATCTCAGAGAACCCAACGGTCTCTCTGTCTGAAATTCTGACTTGTTTTGCTGCTCTTTCTTTTCTTACATTGATGCCAGCATTTTCAAGGTACTCATGCAGCTCTAGTTGAAGGCTCTTGGCTATAGACATTGAGAAGTCAGTCAGAGCTACATGCTGAAGTACATCTGACTGTGGCATAAGTATCAGAGCATCACAACTCTGCTCACTAATGTTAATGAGCACCACAGGACCATGTAAGGCTGCTTTCATCAGCTGAGTGGCAGTCTGGGGCCTCAGGAAATCCTCAAAGCCTTCTAGGTGTTGAATTTGCTCTACTAAATGTTCCCATGTCTGGGCTAGTGACCTATGCCTTTGTTCACTTTCCTCAACAGAGAGTGAATGCTCCTGTGGTATTTGCAACTGGGGATTACTGAGAATTTCCAACTCCTTTGAGACCTCAATGAATCTCTGTGCCAGGTCAGGGTTGTTAAGATTCAGCTCATCAACTGTTGATCTTAATTGTAAGATTTGTCCCCAAACAATTGATCTTCCTTGCTCCAGCCATTCAAGAGCTGTATCATAACACCCTTCCTTGATTGCTGTTGCAGCTGCATTGCATACCAGATCATTGTAAGGCATGATCTGAGCATATCTGTCTGTCATAGGGAGACCTAACCATGCTACCTGAGATAGCAGATCAAGTGCATGCTTGTATGCTGTAAGAGGTGAAGAAAGGCCATATTTCTGTAGAGTGGTAGCCCATTTCATTGCTGAGGAGAGCCTGATTGCAGGTGCACCCAATCCTGATGTTGTTGCTGTACTGAAATGCTCAACTGCTGACTCAATATTACTTAGTTTTAGAGTAATTGTGTATTGAGCAACCATGGCATCCCCTAGGTTAATGAGCATTGCAGGCCTCATGGGATCATTTATGCTGGTGAGGAGCAGAGTGTCCTTGAACTCTTCTATGGCTCTTGCTATGTCTGCCACCTTATGCTGATGCTGAAATCTACTCATGAGGGCAAGGCCAAGTTCCATAGTAGCCACTTTGAACTCTGGATGATCAGTTGGTGTCATATGAGCTTCATGTTTCAATATATTGACAGCTTCATCTATGTCTTCAGTGTCCCTCTCAATCTCAAAGTGCTCTCTCAGAAGCTTAGCCAATGTATTCAGCATGCTTGATCTTCTGGGATGCTGTTGGTCTGTCATCTCAACAGCACTTCTTGCAGCTTTAATACCATTCTCAAGGTTAACAATATTCTTATTGAACCCATAGGCACTATGCAAAGCATTTGCTAAAACCACAAGTCTGTCAGCCTTAACATCAGGCTTCAGGGTCATTTCAACAGCTTGCTTGTGCAGAACAAGTGCTCTTTCAATATCAGGTAGTCTGCCCAGTCTTCTGAACCTAGTATGAAATGCAGATCCAGCTTGGGACAAGTAATAGGCCTTGTCAGCATGAGTGTTGTGCAAGTTCTGCAAGGCAACCTCATAGCATCCAATGGAGTTATCCAAATCATTCATGTGGCCAAGATGTTGAAACAATGCTAGATGCATGGCTGCTTCTGCACTTAGCCAACTAGCCAAATTGAGATGCTCAGAGTTGTTCATAGTAACCTCATCCATGAGTTCTAGGGCTTCCTGAAGATATGCAAGACCATAGAAACATGTGTAGTGAACATATAGGGCTGCTGCTAACTTTGCAAGCCTATCTGGTCTCTCAGCATCACCATTGGGTGTCAATGTAACAGCTTTTCTGAAAGCAGATATGCTCCTCAAGATTATGTCTTCAAAGCCTCTCTTCTGGAACAAGGCATGTAGAGACTTCCCAAGAGCCATCAACCAGGCAGGCTTATCTGCATGGCTATCTGGGAGCAGACTAGTTGCAGTTTCTTGTGCAGTGACAGCATCCTGGATGTGATAGACATCTCCATGGAGCCTATACTGCACATGAAGCAACAGTCCAATGGCATGAAGTCTTGAAGCCTTGTCAGGATCACTGTCTGGAAGGTGCATGATGTCAGTGTATGAGTAAATCATGTCAACAATCTCTTCCTGAGTGAAAGCATCTGTGGAAGGGATTAGAAACATTGACAGCTTGACCACTTGCAAAACAGCCTACCTGAAATCATTCGGTATGCTTCCACGTCACTGTAATCCGTTTGGAGGCCTGGAGCATATGAGGTGTGTCGTAGTTGAGTCTCACTGGACGGCGATGTTGGAGGGGGTAAAGGGTTTGGATCCTCGAATAACTCGAGTACGACCACGTTGCATATGGCCGTCATCAGTAGCGATGGTCCATCTTCGTCAACTTCGTACAGCTCACGGATGAAACCTGTGTCTCGCTCTCGAACATGCTTCACTGGACATACAAAGGCGGGAAGACTCACGGTGGTTCACAGGGAAGCTCTGTAGTTCGAAAAGGCTGACATCGATGGATGCCATATCCTGTCGCGACGATTCCTGTTTGAGCACTACCATAAGCTCGACTAGGGAGAATATCCCCTGACTGCAGGGAATATAAACGAAAGCAAGGCGTAAGGATTGGAACGAATTGGGAACATTGTTTAGTACAGCACCCGCGCTGTGAAGGCAATGACTCAACGCACACCGTGATGCCGTCGGCCCAGGCCCATGAGGGCGGTTCGCCATTTTGCTCGCTGTCAACCGCAGCGGTGCGATCGACAACCTCTTCAGAGTCTGCGTGCCGTAGCTCGACGAACAATTGGGGGCTATTGCTTAGTAGCGGATGCTTTGTTTTGCACTCCACGCGAATATCTGAAGAACGACATCATGTATCAGTATTAGACCTTGCCTAAGGTTTTGGGTCTCACCGGAGAAGGTCAGTATCAGCTTGGCGGACGCGACCCTAGACACTTGGGTTAATCAATCTCAGTCGGAATAACGTGATATCTCTCACATATTTCGTGGGGAATCACAGTCACCAAGGCAGCAGAAGTGGGACTGAATGCGAGACAGGAGGAACTAGTTGACCTGGTCGAGGGACTCGACGACTGAGGTGATGGTGGTACAGATCAAACCATCTAAGCGCTCGCTAGGAGGGCCGGCGCGCTGTTGTTGTACGCCAGCCACCTTGCTTCGCGCCCAGACAGCGTCCAAGCTAGACAGAATGATGCACAGTTGCGATAACCGTGCAGTATCACTCATGTGTTCGCGTACCGGGGTTTAGACACGTGAAAACTTTGGTTCAATGTCCAAATATCGGCGTCTCATATACAACTCGCCAGTATACTATACAACATCAACGTCCAGGAAACATACATATAATATCAAGCATACACTCCGCTGCTCACCGCCCCGCTCGGACACGGCTCAGAAACCACCAGTCCCTCTCACCCGTGCGATACTGCCTTGTATACCCTTGATCATACCCCTGACGCCCTTCGTGACGCCTGTTGAGTCCTGCAGCTCCACACCCTGCGCGTCGCGGTACACGCCATCATGGCCTACACGGTGCAGATGGGTGTTCTGTACGCGCTCGATCGTGTCGAGCCACTCTCGGCAGATGGTGTGGCTATCGAGCATCACGTTCACCTCCGCGGAGTGGTACCAAGACTGCACATCTGCGCGGGACATGGACATCAGGGAGGGTAAAAGGGGTAGTTAAGGCAAGGTGCATACCTTGGTTGCCGTTACCCATGATACCAACGGTGTCGTCGACGACCATGAGCTTGACCTATTTGCGTGGATTGAATAAACGAGTCGAGAAGGCTCAGAGCAAACGCACATGGCAATTCCTCTGCTGCAGGTGCGCGTTGATCGGCTTGCCTTGGTCTCGTGCTGCAACATCGACGATCAGCGATGCGCAAAGCTCCCAGCAGTCAGCGTACACGCACCAGTGAACCAGTAGTACTTCAGCCTCTCCTTCTCATGCTCCTCCAACTTCGCATACATGCCTCTAACGACCTCTTCGTTCGTTCCTCCCTGAAACGGCAACGCCTCTCCGCCGTCGTTGAATCCTACATCCACATACAGCGTGACCTCGATCCCGCGCCGCACCGCACTGAGCACGCCTTCGACGATGGGCACAGCGCTGAACGTCGGCGTCTGGATGAAGACCTTCTCGCGAGCGTGTTTGAGCGCGGCGAGCCATGCGGCCGCCTGCGGGCAGAGCAGGGCGAGTTCTTCGTTCCCAGGCTTGCCGAAGGGCGGACGATTCACGAGGACCATCGGTACCTCTGAGTGGGGCGCGTGGAGGACGTGGGGCGTGTACTCCCGGGATGGGTCTAGGTCAGTGGTAGCCATTGTTGTCTGGTCGCCCGCGTCTTGGAGGACGTGGCCTTAGCATCCGTCTTCCCTTCAAAGAGCAAGAACGCTCACTGATATGGTCCGTGATCGTCTGGTATTTCCCGGCGATGAATACCCGTCCATCGCCCTTCGCCTCTTCAGTCGTCTTCGCCTCGTCCTCGTCCCTGGCCTGCTCCCCCTTCCCCTTCATCGCCCTGAAAATCTCCTCACCCTTGCTCCCGTCCAGTATGTGCGTCGTCGCGTACTCATTTTCCACCCCGAACTTGTACCCGCCCTCCGGCGGCTGGTAGGGTCTACTGAGGAGCGGGAGCGGCGGGTCCATCGCCCTGTACCACGAGATGAGTGCGGTGTCGTACATGCTATCGACGATTGGACCCTCGAGGTGGCACATCATCTCCATGTTGGGCCGGTCTTGGATGTTGTTCGAGCAGAGGATCGCCATCTTGCGGTCGACAACCATGAATTTGCAGTGAAACGTCCCCAGCACAGGCCTACGCGCATACATCCGCACTCATCAGTATAGGTGCACGCACGGAACAGCGACCGCGGTGGAACAATACGCACTGATGGAAATTGACCAGCTGGAAATCCACCCACGGCATCTCCTCCTTCTTCGGGATCTTCACCGCATCCGACGTCCACTCGCTCTCGTCCACAAACAAATGGCTCTCTGTTATCATCTTCAGATTTGCGCGGTCATACATCATCTTCACAACCGCCTTCTTGCCACGCTTCTCCGCACGCTTGGAGAGCTCGATGAATGCGTCACAAATCTTCGTCGCGGACTTGGAATTTTGCCAGAAATTGGTTGCGAGAAAGACCTCATGCTCGGCGCGGATGATGCAGTCGTAGTGGTGTTGAATTATATCGGGGATGCTGCGAGAGGAGTCAGTGCGGACAGAAGGACGTAGAGGCCGTCAAAGACAGATGTATGCCGGGGATGCGCTTATATGAGCACTCGTTAAACATGTCCACGCAAGTATGCACCCCGAGCCGCAGCCTGCTGTGTGCATGCACCCATTCTGAGCCAGCCTCGTGCAGGTGAATAGGTGGTCATAGAGCGTAGATATGTCGCTGTGGAGTCATTACGCGTCCCGGAATGGTCCAAGTAACGGCGCAATGTGAGGAAAAATAGCTACTCACTAGGATATGATTGTAAGAGGGACTACACCACGAGAGCCGAGAAGGGGTGGCGAGACGTAGCCAGCCCAAGGATCAACATCGATTGTCTTGAGCACGTCGTGATAGATCTACGCAGAAGAGCAGCGTCAGCTACTAAAGTCTGATGACTGCGAAGATCAGGAGTCGAGATGGTACGCATACAGGCAGCCGTATTTTCAGATTGAGATAACCTAAGGCATGTCGTTCCGAGGAGTGAATACTCGGAGCAATGTACATGCATCGAACGGCTGCGCTCAACTGAAAGCCCGACATAAGACGCATACAATTGATGCTCTCGGTGCAATCGGACATTGTGATGGTGCGTAAAACACTCCTTCACTCCGCGCAGCAACTACTAGTCCGTATAGATTCCCGACAAGCATGCATATAAAAAGTGAAGAAACGAAATGGGCCACACATACCTTTAGAAACAAGTCACTCGGCCGCGTGCCGAATCTTCCACACTCAGCCGCTCTATCCAAATCCTCCTGAGATGGCTCGTCCTCCGCAGTGGCTTCCCTGGCAGCTTCTGGTGTCCCTCCAGTGTTCAACATGCTCTTCACGGTGGAAAGAATCCCACCGGTCGCGTTGGGCTTGTGTATGCCATGGTGATGCTCTTCGTACAACTTCTTGCCGAGCTCTCCTGGTGACTCCTTGGGATTCACGGCGAGGGCAGTGGTCAGTGTCTTGTCGGAATGAGTGAGGTCGTACACCCGTTGTGAAACCATGGCTAAACAGTAGAGAAGTCTTCGGTGCGCTGCCAAGCGGTGGGAGTGGTTATTATGTGCGGGGCGACTCCACGGGCGGGCACTCAAGTACTCAGGCCTCAGGCCCAGGGCTATGACGAGGCACAGCTCAGGCTAGCCAATTGTGGGGATGATGATCACACTTGTGATCTACAGAGCCTCCTGGATTCTGCTGCGCTCGAGGCACCGACTGCGACATCCTGTGCCCCACAATACGTGAATATACTTGTAGAGCATCTCCTCTACATACGCCAACTCAGCAGAAATCCAGGAAGCGGAGCGAAATAAGCAGGAATACGCGCCGAGTATCGGAGTAAGACCGTGACAGTCGTACCGATGACGCAATGGACTGGGTGCTCTGGGCGCCTACAACTAACGCTATTTCCCACGACTTCAAATTCGTTGGTTTGGTTCCAGACACTTCTATTCTTATGTAGGCTGTGTCTACTAATTAGTTGCACGCGGTGTCAGTACGAGAGCTCAGCAAGTTATCGGAGGAAAATTTGCTGAGTCAGTGGCACTGGGTACAACAAGGCAAACCAATAGTACTACAGTATCTATACAATTGGAGAAGGCACAGAGCCCACGCACAGCTTCCGAGTCTACTATGCGATCTGAGAAATGCCTGCAGTGAGGTTTTGTGCTCATCTTCCCCACTGTAGTGTATTAGCGTGTGGCGGCGACGTTCCACGCGACAGTGAGTCGGTCAGGTGGAAGGTGAAATGAGTTAGAAGCGCGGTAAGAGCGACCTCTGCATTTCAAGTTGGTCAACAGGCGACAGTCACATATCAATGGGAAAGCCTCACTGATCTCCATCTCAGATGAATTGAAGCCGCTGAGGTCGATGTCAATAAGGTGCTCGCAATGACTAAACTCGGAGATACTGACTTGCACGCCCTCTTGCCAGCTGTAGCAAAGGTCACCCTGCGAACATTATCCGTAAGCAGCCATACACACTGGCCGGGAGTAAGGTCCTTACAGACGAGAGTACACGCCACGGATATGCGCATCCGCCAATGCCAACGGGAATTGAGACCATCGCTCGGACTTCCACTGGAGAGCGGCTGGACTCAAATATTCTTGTCATGTTCAAGCATAGATGCCAACTTGAACGCATGTTTCGGTGCCTCGTGGTACAGAGGGTTCGTTCCACATCTTCCCGCCTGACATGATAATGAGGTTGGAGAATGGTAGAATTCTTGGCACTGCGCGCTCGCGTTGGTGCGGGGGGAAATTGCTAATCCTGGGGCTTAAACTCGCGCGCCGCTGGTTCAGCATGAAGTACAGGAGCCATCTGGAAGAAGCGCTTCGTTCGCATGGTTCAACGCTCCAGACATCGCCGCATCTCGCCAAAAATGCTTGACTGACTCGAACCAGGAACTTACGGCATACATACTACTCAGTGAATGAACGTGATCAGTGACAATATAGCGCGATGTCGGCAGAACGATACGCACGTATGTACACTGAAGGCGCCCTGCTCAACCACAACCAGTCTAAGCCTCAAGCCCTCAAGCCTTCAAGTTCAAGGACGTTTATCGTAATACGAGTGATGCTAGCACAATGAGCAGTTCAAAAATAAATCCTGTGAGTGAAGCGAAGGGTGAATATATTCTGTAGACCTAAACGTGAACACTCAGCAGCCTACTTGGCATTGTACGATGATAGGGCGCTATCGCCGTCGACGTTCGGGAGCGGTCCCACAAACCATTTCCTTGCTGAGATGATCCAAGAGCCTCCTGCAAAGAGGAATACCGCCATGATAATCACAACAGTATAATCTGTCGTGTTAAAAGGGCGTTATCAGCAGTGTTCTTGCGAAGAATAACTGTGCGACGTACTCATGGTCTGCTCGCCGACGATTCCTGACATGGGGAAGCATAGCAGAACGACGATGAATGCTACCCATGCAACTGCTACAGCCCCTATTGGCATATAGAGTATACCAAGCGAGAAAGGACCGCGCGCCAGCTTGTGCCTTCCCGACGTAATTCGCAGGAAAATAGGAGTGGCGTATGATATGTACATCCCAATGACTGAGGCGCTAGCAGACAAAGGCTATCAATTTGCCTCCCAAGCTCCTAAACAGGGTATAATGTGACTTACCCTGCAAGCGATGTCAACGCCGTAGACGAGAACCCAAGCAGACCGCAGACGGCGGCTAGAGCCATGACAAGCCATACTGCATTGACAGGTGTCTGCGTGTGAGGATTGATCCGCTTCCACCATCGAGAACCAGGGAGCGCATTGTCTCTCGCAAAAGCAAAGATAACACGAGACGCATCCACGCCTTGCGCGGCACCACATAGGAACTGGCAAAAATTCTTCAGTATGCCGGTCTCAGCAATGTTAATTAGGTCCTTACCTGGACAACACCAGTCATACACCAGATAGCCAGCATTCCTCGCTTCCCGACGACGTCCAAGTACAACTGACCCATAGGCTGGGATAGCTCTGTCTCAAGCAGATCTGGAACGGATACGATGGCATACGATGCTGCGATGCATAGCAACCAGCCGAGCGAGCTAACGCTCGCTACTGATATGAGGATGGCGATCGGTGCGGCTTTCGCTGCGCCGGACGTCTCTTCCGATATGTGCGCAGCGGAGTCATCTTGCAAGTCAGATATCAGATATTTTCTCCCAACAATTTTTGGGAACGTACAGCCAGTGAACGTCCACATCGGAACGGTGAACGAAAGCATGAACGCCCAGATGTCTACATAGGCGAACAATCAGCATGCCGTGCGTCAGTGAAGGGTAAGCGACCCACTGTTTGTCCATCCAGTATGGTTTTCGAACGAAGTGAAAGCTTCTCTGGTCGAGACCCTATTTTCCCCTGCTGCTATCGGTAGCGCGAGGATGGCAGCCACTGTTGTTCCGACTGTTGTATCGCCAATACCCGTGAATATGCTTACAGATTGAACCAAACAAAAAACGACCCACTTATGACCAGAGCATAGAACAGGTTCAGCCGAGCTAGAACCTGAGTAGCTGCGGAACATATGCACCCATGCATGAAGAGCAGAGCGAGTAATATCCCGTAGGTCGGTCCAGCACCCAGATTGACAGCCCCATCAGTTCCGACAGCGATTGCAGTCGTTATTATTTGGGCCCTACCATAGAGAGCGTATTGGGTCATGACTCAGCGTACACGGTATCTGCACTCACAAGGTGTAGTCGATTCCTGTCATTAGAGTGACCTGCCCTGTGATGTTGGCCCAGCCCGTGATCCAGCCAGCTAGCGCAGAATACTTCTCAGGTGCTAACTTCGCGGCGAAGTAGTACAGTCCGGCGCTTGTGCTATTGGAGGCGAGTTCGTGAGCATATATGTATGTAAGCACAGTAGGTATGCACGCACGGCATAGACGATACAAGCTCCGCCATGGACGCCGCAACGCACATGACAAAGAAGCATGGTATAAACCAACCCCAAACTAAGCCGACGTGCCCCCCTGTCGTATTTAAGCATCGCGGCATGTGTGTCTCACATATGAACTCTTACCAGATGGGAGCGAGATGGTGAATGTGGTAGAAATGCCCGGTATGACCGCCATGATTGTGAACGCGAAGGCTACGGTCTCAAGCATCTGCACAGGGAAATTCAGAAATACAAGCGGCGGATACGGCGGGCACGTACCGAGAACTCTCGTCTAAATTCAGCCTTGTAGCCGAGTTGTGCAAGGCGAGCATTGTCGTTCACCGTGAGATATTCCTCTGCGGCGTCTGTAGTCGCACTTCCGTCTACAGAGAGACTTTGGGCATAGCTCTCGTGGTGGTCTTTTTCGGTTCGGCCTTTCATGTTTTGAGATACCTTGTGGGCGACGAAAGGATGGGGGGAAAAGTCAGGCGAGGTCCACCCTCCGCGCTAGCTAGGGATAAAGGCCCTCGAGCATGCTCATGATGTGTCAGGGTGACAGTACAAAGAGGAAATTGTCTGGTTGGAGATACACTGGCAGGAGACCCTGGGGAGCGATAAGGTACGTCTTCGCGAAGACACATCCCCCGAGTCTGAGAAAGCTTGGTGTATATCCTCACGACCGGTGAGCAACGGCGCAGAATACACTTGGTCCACACCAAGCATACAGGTGAAGTCGCCACCATTATTTTCTGTGAAAATCTCTGTGAGACAGGCTTACGCTAACACAGGAGAGAACCGACTTTGTATGAACCCTAACACTGGCACCGTCAGTTTGGCATGTCTGACCGCCAGCGTCTTCAATCGGCGCACACGATAGGGTGAGAAGGGCTGGCATGTCAAGCAAGATACGTTAGCGCCCTACGTTCCACATACTCACTGGCGCTGGGTATTGTACCTGGGACCCTATCGACCTGTAGTTAGAATCTCGGGACCCCGTTCAATGCAATCGTAGCAAGACGTCTCCGACAAACCCACGGAACGCTGCAGCGCCTAGTCTGAGCTGTACTCACCATGACCAGATACGCTGCTAGAGTGATTCGATTTGTCACAGTCCAGGGGCTAACAGCTCCGAGTCAGGGTCGATACGGAGCAACCGTACGAGGTTTGAAGTTACGACTGCCAGTGCCAGTGGGGTCGATCACTGGCATGATGCCGCTCATGCTGACAGATGATGGAACGTCTTCTCAACTGAGAAGAAAAATGAGCCCGGCTACAGAGCACAGTAGCGGAGAAGCCCTGGCCATCGCAAGTACGTACAGGATGAGGGAGCTCGAAGGTACAATGAGTGTTCAAGTTTGCCACCGGGACCGACTCGGCTTAGGAACTTGAAGCTCTTACCATATTTGGATTTGCTACTGAACGCCGCCATCCTTCCAACGGCTGCGGTTGCCTGGTGATGAATAGGACGCGGATAGTTATCTCGGCGATAACTAGTATGTTTTCTGATGCGATAGCTCAATGCATTGCAAGGCTTAACGACTAACTCGCGACGCCTTTCTCCAGTGACAATATTTCCTACGAGCCCCAGTGCGAAGGAGTGACTTCGGGCCGGTGAGCGGCGGTCACAGCCATCTGAGTAGTGGTCATCGATTATTCGTCATGAAACCAAGAGTAACAGTAAATATCATTAAGGTTTGAAGTATGCACAAGATACGCGTAGCATAAACGGACATTCCTACAGTGAGCCTACAATGCACTGGGGCACAGAACAGTCGTGCCTCCGTTGAACTCAAGTTGTCGAAGGCATGCCTATGAGTCTTCCTCCGTCTATGATATGGACACCTCCGTCAATGTATGCCCCGGCCTAGACTCATAATTTTTAGTGTGATGAGTGCTGCGCTGAGAGGTGTCGACTAACCTTGCTTGCAAGAAAGAGCACGAGACCAGCCATATCATCTGCTGTCCCCGGGCGCTTCATCGGTATCGTTTCCTGCATTGCTTTTAATCCTTCATCATCTACCATCAAATCGACCATCTCTGTACAGTACAAGCCCATCAATGACTGGCCAGCCGGGCCGGATACCAAAGAAGCATACCTGAAGGGAAAAGCCCGGGGCATACCACGTTGCTCCTTATCCTCCAGTCCTTGAGGTAGTGCGCCATCATCTTCCCCAGGTGAGTCGCCGCCGCCTTGCTGACCGTATAGCTCAGGCTGAGCACCGCGCTGTCCTTCCTGAACCCCGCGATGCTGCTGACGGTCAGCACTTGGCTGCTCACGCCCGTGCCTCCCGCGGCGAGCGTGCGCTTGTTTCCCTCATGGAGCAGCTCCAGGAAGGCGACCGTGCAGAACCAGACCGCAGCCACGTTCACGTCGATCGTCTTCCGGAAGGTCTCTGGCGTCTCGGTGTCCCACAGCAGCTCCTGCAGCTGCGTGATGTCGCCGTTCGCCTCCGAGGGCGTGGGGAGCCTCGGCTGCACCGCGTAGCTCACGCCTGCGTTATTCACGAGCAGGTTGACGCGGCCGCTTCGCGCCTTCACGACATCAACCATCGCCTTCAGGGATTCTTTGGACGAGACGTCGCCCTGGAGTGCTATCATGTTTCCATGCTTCTGTGTAGGGAGGGCGGTCAGATCCGCATTTGATCATCGGACGGAGCGGCACCCCATGAGCGAGTGGCGCAACGTACGCTTTGTTCCTTGACAGCTTTATCGAGCGCCTCCGCGCGTCGGCCAACGATGTACACCGTTGCGCCGTTATTCTCCAGCGCGGTTGCAATCATGAGCCCAATTCCTGCGTGAAGGGACGCGCGCGCGTCAGAACACAGGCACGCTTTACACCAAGAACAACATGGGCGCCAGATCCTGGCAAGCCAGTCCTCTGAATGAGGCTACTCACCTGTCGCGCCTCCTGTGACCACCGCGACCAAACCCTTCACACCAAAGAGCTGCGTCGTGTCGCTGAGGATGGTCGTCGTCATGTCCGCTCAAGTAGGTGGGCATCTAGGAACCGTGGACGTCTGCTTATATATGTCTCACAGGCAAACTAAGTCTATTCAGGAAGGGCGTCTGCCAGTGAGTAACCATCTACAACAATTCATAGCATCGCGCACCTACTCACGCAGTACTTGCTCTCCCACAAGCGGGCTAGACGTCGGCGGAGCTGAAACACGCACGGTTCGTCATGTATGAACGTGAACACAGTGAGTGAGCAGGAAGTATGCGTGGCTATCGGAAGCGAAGGCCTCGGAAGCGTGCGACCAAATCGGCGTTAGTACCAGAGGGGCAGCGGCAACCGTCAACGGACTTCGCGGCGGTCAGCGTCGATGACAAATTGTGACATTGCTCTACTACACATGGACGGCGAGTTGCCCGGACTGCTGCCATCTACTCATCGCGCTCGGAGCGCCGAGCGTCAGACCGGGAGGTTACAGACGCGGCGCACTGCACTCACTCTACTCTTCCCCACCCCCTCGAGCCCCGGGACTAGAACACGGACGGCATGCCGAGAAGCCTGCCACCGTCTGTAACGTGGACGCCCCCGTCGATGTAGGACCCAGCCTGCACACGGCCCGTGAGACGTCCGCCAAACGCAGCTCGGGTCGGCGAGCTCGGACATACCTTGCTTGCCAGGAAGATGACGAGGCCCGCCATGTCGTCCGTGGAGCCCGCACGTCCCACGGGGATGGTCGCCCTGATCGCGTCCTCGTTGATGAACCCGTCCGCCATCTCTGCGAGCCGTCACCCGTGCGCGTGAGCCCGCCTTCCACTAACCGGGGGGCGGGGCGGGACGAAGTGACGCACCTGAGGGGTACAGCCCGGGGTTGACGAGGTTGCTCCTGATCTTCCAGTCCTTGAGGTAGTGCGCCATCATCTTGCCGAGGTGCTGCACGGCGGCCTTGCTGACGGTGTAGCTCAGGCTGTAGACGCCGCTGTCGCGGCGGAGGCTCGCGAGGCTCGCGATGGTGATCACGCCCGAGCTGACGCCGGACGCGCCCGGCGCGAGCGTGCGCCTGTTGCCCTCGTGGAGGAGCTCGAGGAACGCGACCGTCGTGAACCACACGCCCGCGACGTTCACGTCGAACGACGTGCGGAACGTCTCTGGCGTCTCCGTCTTCCAGAGCAGCGCCTGCAGCTTCGTGATGTCGCCCCCCGCCTCGGCGGGCGTGGGCAGCTTCGGCTGCTGCCCGAGGAGCACGCCCGCGTTGTTCACGAGCAGGTTGATGTAGCCGTGCTTCTGCTTGATCGTGTCCGCGACGGACTTGAGCGATTCCTTGGAGGAGATGTCGCCCTGGACGGGGATGATGTTGCCGTGTTTCTGCGAGACGGGTGTGCGCGCGGGGGATCAGCGTTCTGTCGTCTGCGCCGACGGTCATAGGTGGGGGACTATCAGACGTACGGCGCGCTCCTTGGCCGCCTTCTCGAGGACCTCCTTCCTGCGCCCAACGATGTACACGATCGCGCCGTTGCTTTCTAAAGCGGTGGCGATCATCAGGCCGATACCTGCATCGCTCAAGTTATCGGGTCAGCCTCGACTCCAACGACGGGCGGTGCTGCATATTGCATACACGCAGCAGCAGCAGCAGCAGCAGTGGATCTACGCACCTGTAGCACCGCCAGTAACCACGGCCACCTGGCCCTCCACGCTGAAGAGCGTCGCTGTGTCGCTGAGCGTCGCCATCATGCGCAAGATTCAAGAAGACTCCGATTCCCAAACGCAAGCGAGGTTTCGAGGGTGCTGCCGCTGCAGGTCTGCTTCTTCAAGTCGTCGCACAGTCTCGGGCTAAAGTACTACGTAGGTGCCCGCCTCGCCACCCCCACCAGGCGTCCCGCACCGTATGCCCCTCGATTACACACCGGATCCGTAAGCTCGCTGGCTTGGTCAGACTTGTGCGCATCGCAGCGCCGGCAGGTGTGCTGCAACTCTTCGTCTCGGGCACCGACGCTGCACAGCGGCCCTGGGCCCTCCGAGCCCGAGATACCCTCCCCCCCGCCTCTCGCGATACGCGCAGGGCTTGCGCTCGTACGTGCAGAGCGCGTGCATGACAAAGCACCCTCGCCGTCCTGCCCGCATATACGGAGCATATACCCACGGGCGTGGTGGCCGGTCTCACTCCGTTTGCGCGGGGGGACCTGGGAGCCGCATGACTCGTCTGCGCCGCAGATAGAGGCTTGCGAAGCTTCCGAAGCAACTGGTCGCCGGGAGCCGTGGCCGCGGCCGGCGTGCTCTAGCTTTCAAGCTGAAGCGGGTCGCATCGAACGCAAACGTTGTCCTGCCCGGACACCGTCGAACGCATCTCCCACATATCAGCAAGAGAGATAGCCTAGCACGCTCATCCGAGAACAGACATGTCGCAGAGCCACGGAATAGCCCACACGTCGAGCATCCGAGCCTGTCGCGGTTGGAGAGGTGGACGACGTTGACGAAGTCACGAAGTAGAAGCAGCGTGACATACACCTAACCTTAACATGCGCCTCGTCACACCCTCGTCACGGCTCAAACCCACCCTGCAGCTGACTGCAGTTCAGCAGCCTTGATTATGAAGGGACAGCCGCGCAGCGTTGATCGAGTGCGTGCCAAAGCTCAGCGCTCAGCGCTCAGCATCCTCGCAGCGAGAGTCCAACCACTCGAGGGCAAAGTAATATTCGCGTCCTATAGCTACCGATTCAGAACATCAACGACAACAAGCATGCGAGTCCGGGACGTCCGTGCGCAGTCTACGGGATAGCGGGCGGGCAGTCAAGTGAGTAAGTGAGTAAGTAGTGCGTCATATGTGCAGACCGTACGGTCGGGCGAGAGTATGCGACGTACAACAACAGTGCGAGCAGAGCCGGAACAGCGACAACGGCAGCCGCGAGAGCGCGCTCCACTTCCCCTCAGAGCGCGAGCAGCGCGCCAAGCACCACCGCGATGAGCACCGCACCCGCCAAGGCGTGCGCACGCGCGGACGCGGGCGCGGCGTTTTCGACGGTGTCCTCGCCGGGGACGCCGTACACGCGGACGTACTTGACCTCGAAGTACGCGTCGTCGTAGTTCGACGGCGTGCCGATCACGAAGTCGTCGTAGCACACGCCCGAGCACGTCTCCGCGAACACCGCCTGGTTCCCCGCGAACTCTGCGCGCCAACAAAACGAGACGTGAGCATACGCACCGGAGACGGAGAGAGAGAGAGAGAATTGGGAGGAGGGGGAAGGAGGGAGAGAAGGGGGGGGGAAGGAAGGGGCGGACGCACCTCCGCAGAGCGTGATGTCGAAGATGAGCGCCTGCGGCTCGAAGAACGTGCTGATGTTGCAGGTCGCGGCGGAGTAGTTCGCGGTCGGGGTGCCGAGGTCGGACACGCTGATGGTCGACGCGTTGCTCTGGAGGACGCTCGGGACCTCCGAGCGGTTGAAGAACCAGATCCTACACGCGGCTCGTCAGCGCACGCCGGGCGGGGGGCGCAGGTCCACACGGGCACGCACGCGATGCCCTCCGTGGCGAACTCGGTCACGAACACGCCGCCGCCCGCGGCGGCGAACCCGGCGCCGTACGAGCTCGTGGTCGGCGTCGTGACGACGCAGCCCTCGTTGTCGTTCGCGGCCGTGGAGCAGTCCGTCGAGTTGATGAGCGTGCTCGTCTGGAGCGCGCTCGCGGAGTGCGTGCACCCGTCCGCGGTGTGCAGCGCCATCTGGTTCATCGTCACCTGGTTCACGCCCTCGAACGTGTCGATCTGTGTGTGTGTGTGCGCGCGCGCGCGCGTCGCCCGGTCAGCCGTCAGCCGCCTGCCCGCCGAGACGGAGCACGTACCTCGCCGCCGCTCGGCCAGTCCACGGCGGACGACCAGAAGGCGGGCCAGACGGAGCACCCGAATGGCACGTGGAGCATGTCGGTGACCCAGAGGCTGCCGACGGTGAAGTGGTCCTTGGTGTTGATCCGGACGGAGTTGCGGTCCTGGCCGACGGAGACGGAGGACGTGTTGTCGACCTTCATGATGGCGTTCCCGGCATCGTTGATGTACGCGAGCTTGTCCTTGCCGGCGGTGCTGGAGGACACGAAGAAGACGTTGCCGCTCGTGAGGTCGTCAGCTGTGCGTGCGTGAGGACGGCAGTGATGGGAGAGGAACAGGCGGGAGCGCACCGTGGTTGTAAAAGTCCCAGTCGTCGAAGAAGGAGTCGCCGATGTATTCCTTCACCTGGGTGTACTGCGCCTCGATGAGCGCTGGGAGGAACGCGGCTGCCGCGCCGCACAGGAGAGCGGTTCGGACCATCATGATGCTTGCTGGGGTGAGTGAAGGAGCGACGGGGCGGTATGATGGCGACGAGCAGTGGGCGAACGCGAGCGAAAGCAGGCACGAAAGTTGAGGGAAGTATACTTATGTAGGGTTTGAGACTGAATTAGGAAAGCGACCGGCGGCTTCACGGGGCCTTGAGTGTATACTGTCAGAGGACAGACAGCGAATACCGAGCTGGCACCGGCGAACAGAGAGGCACGCTCTGGGCGCGGAGGCGGTGGCAGGGCAGCTGTCGGGGTCGGCTCAGAGGAAGGATGCTCGTCCAGCGCCGGGCAGCTGTCTTGGACGACTGCGGGACGCGTGGGCGCGGTTCGGGCCGACATCATTGGCCAATGGCCAGTGAGAGAGCGCGTCATCGCGATGGCCATCGTGGCGGCACCGCGCCCGCGTCGACCGGCATACACCCGTACTTACTTCAGCACAGATCCACGACACAACCCATCCACGCCAGGCGCATTCATTCAAGCGACACCTACCCTTTGCGTCCCAGTCTGTCCGTCGTCACAGGTATGCACGAAGTCTCACGCAGCGTGTCGCGAACGTTCCGAATTCGTGACGAACTGGGCCGATACGCGATCGACGGACGAGGTACCAAACGATCTGACGGGGCGGGGACAGTACAGCAATACAGTAGGCAAACGCGCAATCCTTGAGCTTATGAACCGACACCTCGAGCCAAGGTACGAGGACCTGTCACGCATTGACAGTTTGCCTCCGCAAGTCTAGGGCCAGGTACGCCGGCGATTACATCGCGAGTGCATCTCGGAGCCGTAATGGGTATGGTGCATGACTTCCCAGTGCTTCGTTCCACTTCAACCTAGGTGACAGGCAGACGTTTCACACCAACATGCGCACGCGTTCGACAGCCTGCCCTTGAGAAGATTTGCATGGCTTGCGTTGTGACCGGATCTACTAAACCGTGAACGGTGCCTCTCGCACGGCTCACTGGCAGGCTGAAGTACAGAGACCCTTGAGTCTGCCATGGCGCGTCGTTTGGCAGCTGCCAAAGAGTGTCATTTTGCTGGCACGTCAAGGCGGGACCGCGGCTTGTTCCAGAAGCAGCGCTCGTGAGGGACAATCCTGAATATGGCCGGATGGCATAGTCATCCCGGACGCCAGAGAAGCCATCCTCCTCGACGCAGGGTACTTGTGTCCTTCAAAGGTGCATGAGTGAAGAAGGAGTACTCCTTCACATGGGTGTACTGCCCCTCGATGAGCGCTGGGAGGAACACGACTGCCGCGCGTACAGGAGAGTGGTACGGACCACCTTGGCTGGCGTGAGCGGACGAGCGACGCAGCGGTATGACGGCGCCGAGTAAGGAGAGGGGAGCGAATGCAGGCATGAAAGTTGCTCAAAGAGAAGTACTTACACTTCTGTAGAGTTTGAGGATGGGAATCAGGAAAACGACCGGGCGGCTTCACGGTGCCTCGAGTGCATAATGTCACACGGTGCCTCCCACATGGCTCAGACTGAACTACAGGGGCTCTCGGGGCTGCCGTTGCATGTCGCCCCAAGCTGTGGTTCTACGAAAAACAGTGTCATTTCGCTTGTATGTCAAGGTGAGACGGTTCATAAGACATCGCTTGTGACGGTCGATCCTGAACATGACCGGATGACTTGTCCCAAACGCCGGAGAGGGTTACGTTGACCCATCCTCCTCGACGCAAGGTAAGGCCCTCGGAGGTCCATACACTTGGCACCGGCATCTAAGACGGCCACCCATACATGTAATTGAAAAGGAGGAGTTGCGGGTACTTCTCTCTCTCCATTCCATTTCCCGATGGTCTTCCACAACGTCCACGAGGTCCGCCTGCCGCATTGAGAGCCCTGCACGCACGACATCCACGCTCGGGGCGGAGTCGCCGGTTGGAGCCGTGGCTGGAGGAGGAGCGGACGGTGTCTCTCTACTGCTCAACGCACCACGCGCACTGTCCGCGGGGGCGACGTACGCATCCACTTTGGAGCAGGCCACCATTGTTGGGCCGCCCAAGTCCTATGCCCAAGATGAGCCACCAGGGAACACGAAACGCGCCATCTGTAAGCTCACGTATTTCATGATGCGGAAATGCTCGGTCGCGTCCAGACCCTCGCATCCCGGGGCAGCACCCGTGCACTTGCGCTGAAAGCCCTTCCTGTACTGTATGCTCCGTGCCCCCCGCTCCCCGCGCGCGTCCACAACCTTTCATTCCATTGGTCCAGCAGGACCGTGGCACGTCCGACGACCTGCGTGTCTATCCTGAACTCCTTTACTCTCACCTCCCTGGTCCACATCACCAGCTTCTCCAGGGAATCGCGGCTCGTGACGAAGTCGACGCTGCTCCAATCCATCAGCTTCTTGTGCTGAGACGACATCGCCTCCACTGCGCGGAACCATGCAAGCATAGGGGGCGCCGGCAGTCTCCTCGCGTCCTCGCAGTGGGTGCAGACCATGCCGCTGTCGCGCTGGACGGTGAACGGGACGTGTCGGTCGAACCATACTGGGGGGGCGCCTGTCTCGATCTTCAGTGAACCTGGTCTCTGAGATGTGAGGGGAGTTCCGTCGGGCACCTGGCACAACGATCGTGGGCTTCGGGTGATCAAGCCAGTTGTAGGAGCCGATGTGCTACACTTTCTTGATGGGTACGTTTTTTTTTACTGTTTGACCTATTAACGACCATGCGTTGGGCGTTCGCAGAGTTTCCAGCACAGGGGATTTCAAGCCTCTAACAAAGTCGACACGCTTCGTAGTTCGACCCATCAGGCGGGCGGCTGCCGGCATAGTCTCCCTTGCAGACCATGCCGTATACAAGTAAGGAAGACAGTCGTTCCTTAGCGCCGGCCTTTGCACAACAAAGTGAGTAGATTACGTAAGGATGCGTCGCGTTTGGCGCCATTAAGTACTTCGGATCTCCAATGATCCTCACGACGAGCCTGTGCATGCCGGGCGAGACAAACTTCAGGTATTGCAATACCAGCTGTCAACGTCCCTATTCTAATATACACATACTACATACTACCGATGGCAACCGAACCGTCTAGGACCACTGCGTCACGACTCGTTAGACTGCGACTTGTCACTTCATATTGGATCTATAAATTCCGAGTGGTCAGCAATAAATCAAGACAGTACAGGACGGACACACTATACAGTTCAAGTGGATGGGACATGTTCCAAGTTATCGAAACGCCTCATTGTTGCATCGGGAAGGCAGCTGTCCTGAGCCCTCCTTTGGAACACCTGGAGAGCGCCGTCCCTGAACACCAAGCTGAGTCTACCCCGCTCTCCATGTTCAACGACAATATTCTGGATCGTCTTCAAGGCATTTGCGAGCCTCCTGAAGCTGCCCTGTAGCTGTGCTTCAACCCGCTTTAGCTCGGGATCCCCCAATGCGCGCTTCTGGATGCTCTCGAACTCGCCACGGTTATGCACCGCGAGGTAATGGTTCGGCGTCTGCGAGAGGAACAGCTGAGGGTAGGCTTCGATCCAATCGTAATTTAGAGCGTTGGTCCTGGAGCGAGTCGTCATTTCGATGAGAGAGCTCTGTGGGACGCGCTCTCCGGCTCGGATGACGTCGAGCTCGGCGGTCGACGAATCCTTGTCAATCTTTGGGCCTTTCCCCGCGCCAGACGCAACCGCCAATCCGGACAACATGCTAGACAGGCTGTCCACATCGGTGGAGGCGGTCTGGCGCCGTGTGCCCTGCGCCGACGTGGGAGAGGGAGGAGGAGTGCAAGCATCAACCTCGAAGCGGACGACCATAGTCAGACCGTCGAAGTCCTGATGGGGTTTATTAACTGATACAGCTCAAATCTCTACAAGCGGGGATCTCACATATTTGACGATGCGGTGGTAGGCCGTCGCCGCGGCCTGCTCCATACCGGGTGCCTTGTACGTGCTTTGGCGCTCGAACGAGAAGCCGAAAGTCGAATACCGGGGGTTAGGCTCCTCCCTCGTCTTCTTCTCCCACCGATTCAGTAGCACAGTGTTTCTACCGGCAAGCTGCATGTCGATTCTGAACTCCTTAGCGGTGCCATCGTCATTAATCCACCGCAGTAATTTTCGGAGGCCATTACGGTCGCTGACGAAATCGACTGTACTCCAGTCAAAGGGATCGCCTTCATCCTCCGACATGATATCGACTGCCCGGATCAGCGGGTATAGAGGATAGGTAGGCATGCGATACCCGGTCTGGTCTACAAATCGAATACCCGTATCGCGCGGCACTCGATAGGGCAGAGCCCTGTTGCGCCAGACCGAAGGGGATCCTAGGCCAGTAACGATCAGCGAACATACATATACACCACGGACAGTACATCCACCAGTCATGATCAAACCATGTCACGAACCTGGAACGATGATGGTGGGTTTGCTAGCTTCGGACCAATTGAACGATCCGATGTACTCCAGTCTCTCGACTGCAATGACCCTGCCTGACGTCGTCTCGGGCTTCGCTATAGTCTTGATGGGGGCGGATTGCAAATCCTCGGTAAGGTTGCGCTCTGGCGGCAGTGAAGACGACGCAGGAGTGCTCGAGACGCCACTACCGGAATAGCCGCCTCGGCCTGTATGCCCACCACGACGGTACTGGTGGAAATGTTCAGACATCGGAGCGGAGTGAAACAGCGGCTGAACTAGCACACTGAAGTGGCTATGGGTCGCAGGTGCCAGTGGGCGTTCAAAAGTTCGTCCAAGGACACATATATGCCTCGGGGGCAGCACTATCTTGTGCTTCTCATCTATCTAAAGTTCAAGGGTTGGAATCAGCACATCCGATAGCGAACATGAGGCATACCCATGACAGAGGCACTGTGGATGACGAGAAACAGATGGACCAAGAATAACATCTTACTAGGATTTAAGGCCCGTTCTTACATCCACATGACGGACCAACCCTGCTGCGTGGGATGCACTCTGCAGCGTCTTTCATAGAGCTTAACAGTTCAATATACACAGGTTCGTTCATTGATACCAAAGCTATACTCTTCATACCCCGAGTCAGTCTACAACGGTTCGGCAAGAGACCGTAAATACTTGCTTACCTCGATTCGCCCGAGATTGCTGGCGATAGGAAATTGACACATGGAACCGTAAGCCGCGCCTTGGTAGAGCACACATTCGACAATCATTGGTGCGATCTCTCGAAACGTCCCAGCATGTCATCAGGGAGGCAACTCTCCAAGGACTTCCGCTCGAAGACCCGGAGGGTGCCATCCTGGAAGACCAAGCTGAGTCTGCCTCGCTCCCCGTGCGCGATTACCAGATTTTGAATCGTCTGTAAGGCGTCTTTTAGCTTGTTAAAATCACCCTGCAACCCTTTCTTAATTTCCTCCGACTTTGGTTCATCTAGCCCGCGTTTCTCCACTTCGTAGAAATTGCCATGGTCGTGGATCGCCATAAAACGGTATGCGGTTTGTGAGAAGTATAGTTGTGGATACGTGTCTGTCCAGTTGTATGATCGGGCGTTTCTCTCTGTGCGAGTGGTGATCTCGATGAGCGAGCTCTGAGGAACAGGCTTGCCGGCTCGGATTACGTCGAGGTCCGAGGTAGACGCTTCGCGGTCGATCTCGACGCCTTGGTCCAAGCTAGTTGCAATGCCCATGTTCGATAGCATCGATGACAGGTCGTCCGTGTCGACCATATCAACTTGCTGGTGTGCATCCTGTGTCGACGTGCTCGGCGGTGGGATGCAAGCGTCTACTGAGAAGCGGACGACCATATTGAGTCCACCGAAATCCTGTGTGACTAACATGAGCATACCGTAACATTTCGTCCTCGAAAGGAGACAGTGCGTACGTAATTGACGATACGATGGTGCGATACAATTGGTATGTGCTCGCAGCCTGGAGCAAGAAACGTGCTCTCGCGTTGGAAGTTAATTGGCCAGTTGCCCGCTGCCTCCCGCGTTATCGCCTCCCAACGGTTGAGGAGAACAGTGCGCGACCCTGCAAGCTGCGTAGCAATCCTGAATGGTTTGGTTTTAGCCTTATCTTGGACCCACGACAGTAACTTGCGGAGGCTGTTACGATCTGCCACGAAGTCGACCATACTCCAGTTGAACTCGCCGCCCTTGTCCTCTGACATCAAATCCACTGCATGAATGATAGGGTACAAAGGCATCGAGCCCAACCGATCGCCAGCCTGGTCAACAAACTGTGCTTTGGTATCGGGTGCAACCTGGTATGGCAGAGGGCGATCTCGCCAGTATGCGGGAGAGCCTGGCCAGGGGTTGGTAGTGTGCTTGTGGGGTCACATAGGTGCTCGTTACGCACCTGGGACAATTATCGTTGGTTTCTTGGCCTCCACCCAGTTGTACGATCCAGCATACTCGAGTCGGTTGACAACGACGTGCTCGCGGTCGGTAGTCGTGGTAGACTTCTCTACAATGGCTACGACTTCCTCATGAAGACCGTCCATTAGAGCAGGTTCAGCGAAGTGTCCTCCACGAGCTCGACCTCTGTCTCGACCCCTGCCTCTAGAATGCTCAACTATCCGCCAGTGATCCGTCATTGAGGTGCAATGTTGCGATGAGTTGAGGTGAGTTGAAAACCACTGGCAGACGAGCATGCTCGGTATAAGTATGCGTTGGAGACTGGAGTGGGAATCTGGTTTATTCTGATGGGCTTTCGCGATAGAGCTGGAGCGCTTGTTCTCTTTCATCCGAGGACCTTGTGACGCAGCAGAAGGGTAACGAAGTTGGCATAAATCGTCAAATGAAAGTATTCTAGATCAGTATGGGCGCTGTCGATATGTGCATGAGGTGAGAAGTTGTATCCAGGAGGATATCTACGCCAATATTGGACTCCTATGGATCAGCGCATGATCTCCATATCAGTTCCGTTCATTCATGGACCAACCTGTCTTAGATTCGCATGAGATAACCAAGGTAGAGAGAGGTTAGCGAATTACCCGCACTACTCGATCTGCAGCGTCAATATTTGTATGTGAAATCATCGCATCTGCCAGCGACTTACCAGTCCGGTCTGATCTACTAGAGAGCACTTAAAAAGAACCGCGTACGCGTCCCCAATTCTCGTGCTGCACTAATGCACGTTGACAAGCGCCCTATGAAAGCTATTGACCACTCAGCGTGGGGGCATATACATGCGAGCAGTCGTCTGGAACTTACCGATGAATGAGCCCTCGCTAGAGGCTGAGCACTCCGCCGTACTTGATGTCGCCCATGGCATCCCTGTAGCGCTCACCCTGAACCTATGTCGGAATACACATACTACATTAGCATTCGCCTCGAACATGCTTGAAGCAAGCATGTCGCGATCAGAGCTCACCGTTCGAAGAGTACATCGTTAAGCGCCCTGGGCCTACGCGCTGTACGGCCATGCATAGACCAGGGCAGTATCACCGATGTGATGCGCAAGATCAGCACAACTCTCGCTGATGACCTAACCGCTTCATTGGTTGGTGTCCTTAACGTCGCTGGCTTCTGCATGATTTCCCCAATGGAGTTCAACGCTCGGGAGGACATGACCCTGCAGACCTATAGTTGACGAGAAGACAAGCAGTATATGATCGACCACGATCTGCGCACATCCATCGACGTCACGAAGGCGTTCTTCTTGCTCCTGAAGCAGCACCGTGGTCGGTGTCATCAGCATTGGGTCGTTTGGCGGATACGTAGCTGTGACTGGCTGGGCGATCTGCAACGGCATCAAGTCGGTCAAGCAGGTTCGTCCCGGGCTCGTCGCCTCACTCGGGATCTTCTCCGGCAAAAGAGTAGAGTCCATACCTGGTTACCAGGCTTCCTCTAAGGTGGTCGGCTGAACTCCCTTTAAGTTAGGAATGTGACGTAGTCTGCGCAGAGCGGAGAGAAGGGGTATTTGGCATAGGCGACGTAGCAAACTGGTTGGGTCCGTACAGGCGCATGACGGAGTAGAATGCGAAGATCGAGGCTGCCCGACCGGCGCACAGTGCGGCAAAGATGCTGAGGGGCGCGCTTATGGAACTATAGATGTAGTAGCCAGGAAATATTCAGACATTCCGAGAGGACTCACGAGGGGCTCAACGTAGGCCTACACTGCCGGGGTGGATGCGCTCCGAGTCTGGGGATAGGTTGTCCGCAACCTTGTCCGGGAACCAATCCATGGGTGGGCTTTGCTGGAGAGCTTCACTCGCTAGACGAGACGTCGATGATGGGACTAGATTGTTGTGAAAACGATTAATAACTGTAAAGTTCTAGTGTTAGCCCCGCCGTATGTCGTAGGAGTCAAGCTTCAACGTTTCAACGTTCAGTGCGCTGCACCAAGGGCCGCTTATGTCAGTATTATGTAATAAGCATCACTAGTACGTTTTGTACGGCGCTTTGTAGAGTTGCTTCAAGTATTTGAAGACCTGGCACGGACCTTTCCACTGAAGTCTTTCCCTGGTCCTTGTCGCGTACTTTCAGGACGGTTCTGACAGACTACTCGGTTCATACGCTGGCATCTATATTTTCGCGGCCTCTGAACAAGTTTACTTACCACTTGAGATGTCTGCGGTTGAAGTCATGATCACTGGACCGATTACCACTACTAACTGCTCATGCACTGGCACGGAATATCGCGGAACGCACAGTATCATACTGGATCTTAGTAAGTCAAACTTCGGACATACAATATGTCTCCTAGCTCATCACCCTCGTTCCTTCCTAGGTGAACGATGCAGCTGCGAATTACAATCACACAGTTCAAGTCCGAGTCGGTCAGAAGCGGAATGTATTCTCGGTAGTGCGGCGGTCACGCTCGCCATGTTCTCAGGTTGAGCTAGCAGTTCGAACTGTAATGCAATAATGCCGACAGTAACATGCTCTTCAGGCCACTTCGCTTGCCGCTGCGATGTCCGGAGCTTATGATGCGTCTTCCGAGATCTTTTCGCTCTATTCCCATCCTCCCATGACTCGGGCCAGCACATGCAGTCAAGGTACGCATCCGCTGGTAACACCTATGGACGAAGGGGTCCACCGTGCAGTGGACGGGCCTGGCCATTCAAGCGAAAAATCGGCACACTTGACGAACGCAGTCCGTGTCGCGTCAACCACTCCGAACGAGCAATATCTCTCTCGCGAGTCTGCCCTACAGATAATAGGGGAACACAACGATGCCGAGCCCTATGGGCCGTATTTCTCCCTTCAGAGAAACTCTCCTGCAAGCACCCCTTCTTCGGGTCTCTCGCGGCGGGGCACCACCAAAGAGCTTATTGGCCGTTTCGAATCCATGTCACCTACGAAGTCGCCATCTAAGTACAGGCAGGAGACACCCAGCATGCGCCCTGGTTCCTATCCTGCTATAGAAAAGACGAACAAACGTTCACCCATTCGACAATCGATCCGCAATTTCCTTTCGGTGTTTAAGAAGAGCGCCAACAAGACGTCGGGAGAACGCAGTGAACTCTCGAGCGTGACTGAAGATACGGATACTGAAGTTATTTCTGGGCGTACCAGCTCCTCGGCAACAAGCGTATATGCATCCCGCAACCCTTCCATGCTGAGCGTGCCACAAATCAGTGAAGCGCGGCAGTCCCTCAGCATATGCACGACGCCAATATCGCCCACGGCTGCGCGCCATTCTGGCCCAGTTCTTCATCTCTGCCGCCCTTCCACTTCCTCGGCTGGCATCCACCCTATCTGGACGCATTGCACCGCGGCGGTGCACAGCACCCACCTCCTGCTTACCTCGGAGACGCCGGGTGGGAACCCCTCGACGAGCATCGTCGCGTTCCAGAAATGCGCCGATGTCCGCTCGCTCTCCTCGACCGAACTGGGTCCAAACGAACGAGCGATGCTTCCATCACCGAACGTGGAAGGCGGCGAAGGTCAAGTGTGGAAGATATTTGAGCTTTTGTTCGAAGGTCGGCCGAGGGAGAAGTTTGCTGTGCGCTCTGTTGGAGAGCGGGCGGCGTGGGTGAGCAAGATATGGTGAGTCTGGTCCATTGACGGTGTACCAGTATATTTTGGCTTATGGCGTCGTCAAGGGATGCGATACTGGAAGCCCAAGAAGAGCGTAGCGAGGCCGCAAGCATCATTATGAGGCGCACGCAGTCCATAGCCGCCACAGAGGACACCACTCGAGACGCGGATCGCTTCGTCCTTCACACCACTGCAAACGGGCGAAGCAGTGTCATATCCAATCGCTCTGTCGCGTCGAAAATGGAATCTACACTCACTGTGGATCGCGCTCTCCCTGACATCCCTCAACGCGCTGACAAGCCGCCAGTCCCGAAGCTCTCCATTGACATCCCGCCAAGCGGTCTCCGTTCCGCTGGCTCCTCTCCGGCTTCCAAGCTTTCTCCCCTTCCACGTCCACCCACTACGCCCACCAAGACTCCGACGCGCACCCAGAGCCCATCGATCATGAACCTCGACAAGCGATCCATGGTCAAGCAGCGGCTTGCACAGCTGGAAAGCACTAGTGGAAGCTCCTCGCCTATCAGAGGGTCCCCGCTGTCTTCCGCATCTCCAACGGCATCTCGCGCTCGAAGCTTGCGAGGTGGACCTGACAGCGCCGGGCTGCGTCGCCAGGACACTTCCGCGTCCGGCGCTGTCGACTCCCTCGTGGACAGCTACCGCGACACCCCGATCAACTCGCCCCTCTCTGCGTCCTCAGGCCGTCTGACCACCGTCGGCCCTTCGAGCCCAGCGCGCACCCCTACAGCCTCTGCCTTCCTCAAGCCTCTACCCCAGCCTCAGGACATCTTCTCCCCGGCGTCGAATTACTCCACAGACGATGAAGTCGTGATACAGCCCTCATCGAGGCCTGAGCCACCGGCAGAGGCCGCCACGCACGCCGCCAGGCGTCCTATGATTCGGCTCGACACCGACGCGGGCCCGGTGAAGACACCCGTTGCCATGAGGGAGGAGCAACGGGCCCTTCCACATGTACCTGTACACCTGCGTAAAGAGCCTCGAAGTTTCCCTGTGTCTCCGCCTTTCCGGGTGTCTTTGCGGGACGAACCAAGGAGGCTGCCACCAATTCCTCAGGCGGACAGTCAGCCGACATGTACTCCAGATGGCACAGGGGACGTTGCTAGGTGCCCGGAGAAGAGCCGAGACTCCAGTTTGGTGCCCGCCAACCAAGGAACCCTGGACGAAATCCAGGACAAAGTGAACGCCATCCTGGATCGCCTTGCGCAGCGCGGACCAGCAAGTCCGACGCCTACCATCGACCTATCGAGTGTCGTAGGAAGATTAGACGAGCTTCGGATGGAGATGCAAAGCGGCGCTCACGGCTCGGCACGATCACCCACCGGACTCCCCGATTCCGACAAACTGAGCGAGCTACACACGAAGCTAGATGCTCTCGCCACCCTGTGCCGGAACCTGCACGACCGCGAACCAGGCCCGAGTCAATCTGCAGGCGACAGCGAACAGGTACGGCAGTGTCCACTTGCTCCAGGGGTCGTTCACTCACCTCGAGTCCTCCGCACGCGTAACACAGGTAGCGGACATCTTGGCTTTGCTGCAAGGTGCCCAGGAGCAGTGGTCGGCCCATTCCGAGCAGCAGACCGATAGCATCCGCTACCTGAACGAGCTGAACACGGTCAGTCTATTCTCATATCATATTGGCGGATAGGTTCATATGCTCCCCACAGTGGCTGGAGGCCTTCGTCAACCACGGCACCTCCCAGATAGAGAACGTCGCAGCGGGCGTGCAGATGCTCTGCAAGGAGCTCGGGCCCGTCCCCGAACTGCAGGGACCAGCAGGGGACGGCCAAGAGCAGCCGCCCCAGGGCAGCCTACTCGCGGACGTCCGCAAGCTGCTGGTGGAGACCAGGGGCAAGGACGAGAGCTCGGCCGCGCTCCACGCCGCGGTGAACGGTCTCATCGCGTCCGTGCAGGAGGACCTCAAGAAGAATGCGGAGGCGCGGAACATGCTTAGTACGTCTCGCGCTGCTGGGGATACACTCGACGCTGAACGGGGCCTCTATAGCGACCGAGTCTGTCGTCGGTCTGATCGACCGCCAACGACAGGACCAAGAGCGGATGCTGCGCTCGCTCGGGACAGGTAGGGTGCACGCCCTTCACGGGACGCCGCCGCTGACCAGAGAACCCCAGAGCTGTCGAACGAGATCCGCGGGGAACGCCTGCGCTTCGTCGAGGCGATGAAAGAGGCCACGCAGATCAACGTCCAGAGTGAGTGCCCCCTCCGCTCCCCTCCGCCCAGCGCAGCCCACTCACCCCGCCCTAGTGCACGTGGAGCACTTCAAGAAGGAGCTCACGCGCGAGGTGATGCTCATGACGCAGGACGTGAGCCGCCTGCAGCGCGAACGGCAGGGGCTCGAGCAGCAGATCGCGGACCTGTTCGCGTTCTACTCGAAGCAGAAGCAGGCGGGGGCGCAGCTCCTGCAACCTACCACAGCTCAAAGGCCCCGCGGTGAGCACCAGAGACGGCCGCGGTCCGCTGGCCCGCCCATGCCTGCTGCCCAGCCCATCCCGGTTCCTGGTGCCAGTGGACCGCCCGCGCCAGGGACGGCGAGGCGTCCACTACCTACTCCCAGTCCGAGGTCTGCACGACCCGCATCTTCTTTTGCGTGATAGAGCGTATTGTCTTTATTGCACCTTCATTAGGACTCCTTCATGCTCCTGGTGGTTCAGTCTGTACACGTGTCTTCAGCACAACAGATGGGTTTGGCTCCTCGGTTTCGCGACCCCGCCAATAAGATGTACGCAATAAATACTAGACCTACAGTCCTTGATGCTGCTGCCAGATGACGATGATACACAGGGAGGTGCGCCGGCCCGCGCCCCCGCTCACACCCTACAATTGTCGAGGTTGAAGATGAGGATGTCCTCCGCGCCGATCCGGACGAGCTCGTCCATGACGTCCGCGATGCGCCGCTTCTCGACCATGCTGCTCACCGCGACCCACGCCTCGTCCTCGAGCGGGCTGATCGTCGGCGCGCGGCGTCCGGGCGTGATCGCGGTCGCGGCGTGCAGCTCCTCGCGGCGCACGTTGTACTCGCACACGACGTACCGGCCCGCGGCGACGACGCCCGCGAGGCGCGCGGTGATCAGCTGCGTCAGCGGGCCGAGCGCCTCGTGCTTCGGCGTGCTCGACTTGATCAGCACCGCCTCGCTCTGCATCAGCGTCGCGATGGCGTGCAGGCCCGCCGCGCGCATCGTGTCGCCGGACTCTGTGGCGTGCGCGTGAGCGTGCTGGGGGAGAGGAACGGGGCGGTGGCCTCCGGGGGTTACTACGTACCGACGAGATCAACTGTGGGGACGGCATGAGCTACGGCACATCACTCGGCACAGGGAGGGGGGGGGCAGTACGCACCGATGCCGTCCGCGAGGCCGAGCGCGCACGCCGCCTCGACGCTGCCGCCAACATATTCGATCTTGGTCTTCTTGTCGCCGAAGAGGCCGAGCTGCGCGTCGAGCCTGCCGAAGTACTCGCCGGAGAGGACCTCGAAGGAGGTGACGACGCGCTTGCCGGCGAGCTGCTCGACCGTCTGGGTGGGCCCCGCCTCGGGCACCTGGACCTGTAGCGCGCACTTGCCAAAGTTGAGCGGGAGCACCTCGGTGACGTGCCGCTGCATCTGGGACTCTTGGATCACGTCCTGGCCGGTGATCCCGAGGTCGACGTTGCCCTTGCCGACGAACGACGGGATGTCCGAGGCGGGGAGGAAGACCCTAGTGAGAGGTAAGTACACCACATCGCCTCTGCCCTGTGAGGACTCACAGCGCGATGTTGTGGTTCTTGACGAGGCACACATCGAGTCGGTGGTCTCTACGGAACTGGATGTCGGCACCTGTCAAGGTGTCAATTCTCAGTAAAGCGTGCCAGAGACGAAAGGTGTTCACCTGCCAGCAGCTCCAAGCACTTTTCGTGCAACCTCCCTGGGAGTCAAGGAAAGCTAAATGCAACGCCAGTGGAATAGACGACCGTGTACGGACCTTTCTTGGGGATCGCAAACAGAAGTCGACCGTTCAGCGCATCCACATCTACCATGGTTCAGCGAGGGGCTTAGCACACACGCCGAGGAGCGCACGCACTCATTTTATAGTCGGTCCTGCGGCGACCGTGGATGCCGGTGTGTGGAGGGCTGATGTGAAGCACACCGGGATGAAGGTAAGCGTCAGGGAACGTTGAGGTCGTCGAGCCAAGCTGCCGCCACAATTTACCGCGGAGATGATCAGATCGCGGGCAGAGATCACTGAGATCATTCTCCGATCGCTCGGTTTCCCTCGGCCCGCACTGCCTGTTGATGGCCGTCGTCGGCGCTCACGCTCCTATGCAGGACACGTCGCCAACGTTCGTTATTTCCTCGTCACCACGGGCTCGACATGCTGCAAGTATCGTGGCAGTGGAGGAAACGATTGAAAGAGGCGGCTGTTGGTTGGCCAGAGCATACGACATATCGGTCCCTGGCTCGCGTCGTTTCGTCCGCCGGTGGTGCACAGGATCTTCGAAGAGCAATGGCAATAAGAGTACGCGAGGCGTTCGACGTCATACAGAGGGCCTTGCGTCACGGCATCCCGGGGGCGGCTTCATGGAGTACAGACAAGCCGAACAGAATTGGAAGGGGGCTTTCCCAGAAGCGCAAGCATGCATACATCTATCTGTCGTCCCAGTCGAGCTGTTCGAGTCCAGGCTGATCTCCTAAAACTCACTGGGAAACTCTTCAGGAACGAGCTATCGGAATTATCAAGAATGACACGGTGCACTTGCACACCAGACTGTATTCGAACCCAAAACATAGGACTCAAGGCATCACGTATTGCGTCGACCTTCTTCTCGCGTCATCACCCATACCGTCCACTCACCGTGTCGCTGCAAGCAAAGGTCGGTGGCCTGAGGCGGCGCAGCTTGATGCGCATCCTTACAGACACGCTGAACTTGGACAATGCACGGGCCTGCCGTGATCATTCTCGGACCAATAATCGATAGCTGAACACGGCGAGTCAAAGTCGCCAGAATAGGACGCTACAAGATGCTGAAGAAATCTAGAAGGATCAAAACCGACCATGCACGAGGCATCTATGAAGTAAGAGGAACGGTCCTGTTGAACCTCGCGCAAGTGTCACTGTCCGCGAACGTCCGATACTCATCCACGTAGAGTCAGACCGACTCAACATGGTAAGTCTCGTTAAATAAGGTTGGGCTGTGTACGACCGCCAGAAGAAGTTTCGACAGCAACGTGTACTTACGAATTGACGGGGCACTTCAAAAACGAGGGAGACGCATGTACATAACGACGTAAGGCGAGATGAACTCAGTCTTCGGCCACCACCTCCGCCGGACCCGGTGGGAGCCTGACTTCAGCTGAATTCGAGGCGCGCGAGCTGACGGCGGCATTGGCGTATTTGCTTGTTGAATCTTTGAACTTCTTTGCGAAAAAGGCGCTGTCGTGGATGCCAGCATATGTCTGCGACATGGTTGAGATGTGCGGCGGAGCTCAGCAAGAAACGTGCCAAACGTATGCATGTAAGAGTCGATGTGAAGGGAGTACGGTGAGGTCAGTCGTACTTACGGACCGGGAAGTTGCGCTAGCCTTGGAAGGGGTCTCGAGTCTCGAGCGCCTGGCAGAACACTAGGATCTCCGTGACACAAGTGACGAGTTCGCTAGAAAGGCCCGAGGGCCTAGCAATCAGAGAATAGTACATTACACTTGCGATCTAGACGACCTTAAGCTCTTAGCGCATCGTGCCACATCATATCTGCATGGTAAACTCTTTGAACTTTCATCACATCATCGTCTATGAGTACTTACATCTGTAGCTACAAGTCTGCGACTCGAACTTGGTATCTCTGTCAGAGTTCCGCGGCACGGGGTGAGTGTTAACGTTCCGTTCAACCCTCAACTCTTACGAGCAACTTGATACCATCAATCGTCAAGAGTTTCACGCAAACCCTCCGGGCCTACCGTCACAAACAGACATATCCGGAAGTATGTGTACGCTTTCTGCGGCTCATTCCCGTAAGCCATGTACTTCTGCCGCACGGCGTTGACTTTCGGCGAATCCGTCACCCATTCCACCTCCATTTCACTGTCCCAGCCGTCGCGATTAGGAAGTACTTTGCCTCCATACCAATAACAAAGCCAGTGGATGAGGCTGTCGTGTATACAATCTTCCCCCTCGAGCGTCCTGGGTTCGGGATCGTCGAGGTCGACGACTTGCGGGCAGAGGACCTCGACCTGCTCGTTTGGGTCGCGGTAGACAATGCCGAGGGAGGTCTTCAGCTTGAGTTCGTCGCAGACTTGCTTGAGAAGGGCGTCCCCGCCCTTGAGGTACTGCTCCAGGGCCCTGAGCTCTGGTCCCGGGACGTACTTTACCTCCGGCCGCCCCCACCTACGCTCATGGTCACGCGCGATATATTGCGACTTATTCAGTGGGTACTGGTGGCGCAGACCAAACCCAAGGCATCCACCGTTAGACATGAACGTGGTGTCTTCGATGAGGTCCGCGAATGCCGCACGCAGCGCGGATCCGTCGGCGTGAATACGGTTCCCAACTTGCTTGGGCGACTCGAAGTAGAGGTTGTACGTCACCGTCACCCGATAGCCCTTCCGAACCGGAAGCACCTCATGCTCAACGTCGCTGTAGAACGCCGCGTACACGGCGGAGAGCTCCTCTTTCTCAGCACACAGCTTGCCGGAATCGACGCTCCACTCTTTGCCCTCGTGGCGAAACGTCAGAACGCCGCCCTCGTGTTTCGTCGGGAACGTGATGACGAGCGAGCCGAACATCGTCTTGCCACGGGGAGTGTCCAGATGAGGCTTGAAGAACGAGCCCTCCCCTGCTGTCGCTGAGCGACCAGAAACTACCATAGCTGAGGGTAGGGTACATACCATACACATTCAACTTGTACAGCTCAGCGCATATCGGCGCTTTCTTCTTCTTGCCCTCGAACAACTCGTCGCTGATGACCTCGAGAAGCCCCGCCTCCACAACGTTGAAGTGCATGGCAAAGTCGGCGTTGTCGAGCTTCCCGGCCTTCCTGTACGACTCGTCGTGCACGTCCTCCTGAGCCAAGCCGAACGTGGCTTTGTCGCAGCTGTCGGAGAGCACCTTCAACTCGTCTTGCGACGCGGTGGCGAGGTTCAGGCGCCTGCGCGGTCCACGACTCTCAGCGTCACGCAAGTCATACTGAGCGGGTGGCATACCTGACGGCGCCTTGCTTCCCATAGAAGAGCTCGCATTTGTCGGGCGATACCGGAAGAGTGCCAAAAAACACTGGCGGCCTCTCAACGAGGTAGGATCCCAGTGTCTTGAGGCGTGCCTCGATGCTGGGCATTGCGCGCGAATTGTGGGTTGAAGACGGGCGGACGATACTATTGCACGGACGTATGAACTTCGATCGACTAGCTGAGGGATGGTCAACTCACCGTGTAGCTGCGAGCGGGGGATAGCGGCTGAGACGACGCGGCCTCCTGTGCTTTCTTATATCCGTGCTGCAGTCAGAAGCGACAGCATGTGCACGGGCCGACGCGTTCGTCCGAGTCAGTTCGTCGAACAAAGGAGGCAACCCCTATTCGATTCGACCTCAAGTCAAAGTGGCTAAGTAAATTAGGATGTTACATGTTATCCAATGCGGCCCATTATCGAAGCATCATCCAGGCGAGAAGGCACTGATATCGATATTCCCAGGATATTCCTCCACGCAGAGTCAAATGGCCCAAAAACGATGCATTGTCGCCGTGAATGCGAACTGAATATGATCCGCACTTTGATTGGGTGTAATCTCGTCCCCAGCGGATGAGGTGCAGCCTAAGAGGGTTGGATGCCAAGTTCGCACTTTAATGACGGGTTTATCGGGTGCGGCTGGGGCTAGGAAGACAGTCTAACTAATGAGGCAGACGCAACTTGAAGGTACTTATCCAAGCAAGTTAAGGAAGACAGTCGTTCCTAATCCAGTAATCCGTCCCGCCTAGTTAGGCGGCTAGCGTGGGAACCACAGGTGGTGTTCAGTTCTACATTGTGCTTCCCGGCGCGAGTCGCTGCCCTGTCGCTGCAAACTCTTCTTGCAAACGCCCACCGAGGAATATGCCCGCGTCGTCTTCCCTTTCCACGATTTTGTGTCTGCAGTAACCGCTATGCGTCATGTAGTATCAACCATGAAGATGTGTTCTTTGATCCCGACAAAGCTGGGCACACGGTGTATCTTTCCGTGACTTTCACAGCCGGCAGCAATATGTCCCTACTATCTTGGAACTTCGGTGCGTTGACGTTTGACAGATACGCCGATGTGCGCCCAAGGACTCTTTGGTCTGTAGATATCACTGTCTATACTATTTTCAGTGTGGACATGGCGTCCACAGAAGCGCGTTTGCCAATACCCACAAGGTTTGAACGTTTGAACGTCTAGAAACCCTCTTTATGTCCTCGCGCGTGCATCTGCACGAAAGCCATAACATGGCTGCGGACCACATCGTCGCACTCGTATAAGGTTCGCCTCCCTGGTTAGTCAGTACGTTGCTCACCCTCATCTACCTCCTCATCTACCATGGTCCCTCGTACCTGGAAATTCAAGCAGACACTCCTGAGGGCGTCTTGCCCTGAGGTAGTTGTGATGGAGGTAGACGAGTCCGACCTCATCGACTTTCCTCCTGCTGCATTCCTCGACTTATCCGACGATATCTTGGGTGTAGCGTGTATTCAGGGTACTAAGGGTATCTTGACTCACATAGCTTTCGCGACGCAGACGCGCGTCCTATGCATTCGCATGTGTCAATCCCGATCCTCGACAAAGGGAGCAAAGGGAAGGCATGCGAAGAGGCAACGTCCTCAAGGTCGAGAAACTCTCCAGAGGGCGCTCCTGCACGGTGAGGAACACCGCAAGGTTGCATTCGACATGCCCAGGCTAGCGTTGGCGCTTTATCACGACTACGAGCTGACGGTTGTCAAGGCGTTGGACCTACAGTCCGCCAAGCCTAGTGAGGACCGGCAGTCCGCAGGCGTGTTCCTATCGTTGTTCGGAGGTCAGGAGGAGGTTTACAAGAATACCACTGTCAATGCTTTCAAGGGGAAAGACTCCGAAAAGGGTGGGGTTCAGAACCTGGCTTTACGAGCATGGGGTGCATGTCATGTTGGGTCGCTACTCGAGTCAACCAAGAAGTTGTGTATCATTGCTCCAATTAACACGACTACGGTTCCCGTTCCAGTGAGTTTACTTTCTTGACGTTTCTTCGGAAATTGACCTGTAGATACTGCATTAGCACCTGAAACGGCTCGCGGTGCTCACTCGCCTGGCGTGGCGCCTGTATGCTATGAAGCCAACAAGGACCAATAATGATATCCATGCCGAGTTCAGTCGGGACAGGAAGGACGGCAAGCTCAAACTCGAACAGAAACGCTTCAAAACCCGGTTGAGGACATCTGAGAACCAGGTGCTCGATCCTTTCCACAGTTTTACGGCAGGCGAGTGCTCACATGGCTTAGACTCTGCGCGTGGAGTACGGTGCGCCGGACGCTCCTGTGAAGATCGCGCATGGTCATACTGCACGTGTACAGGGCAAGTCTGCAGCAATTACGGTGGACAAGTTCGTTGCGCCGACCGCCAAGATCCGGAGTATAGTGACACTCGGCAGAGATGATCCGACCCCTGCTGAGGTGGATTGCGAATGTATCGTGCTGGGCATCCTGCAGCAGAAAATCTCATTCTTTGAGCAAGATATCGTCCGCAAGATTCTCGAGCCAGCCCCTCGCCGACGCGCATACAAGCGCCGTACTTCGAAGGAAGAGATCCGCCTTGCCGGTCGTCGTCTTAACGATTCGCAAGCTGCGGCGGTCCACCGAATCCTATCCGACAGACCGGACGACCAGATTTGTGTGGTGCATGGCCCGCCTGGGACGGGCAAGACGACGGTCATCGCTGCGTCCGTGAAGGAGCTGATGAAAACCGCGAAGAAAGGCCGTGGTATCTGGCTTCTTGCCCAATCGAACGTCGCCGTCAAGAACATCGCCGAGAAACTTGCAGACGTCGGGTTTCTTGACTTCAGGATCCTAGTCTCGAGGGATTTCCATTTCGATTGGTGAGCACGGTTCGCTTGACCGTCGCCACGGCAGCTGAGTACTCGACCGCCAAGGCACGAACACCTGTATAAAAAGATCGAGGGCCATGTCATACCCTCAAACAGATTCTGCGAGGAAGACTTCGACGTTGAGAGGAGCCTCCGAGGGATCAGAGTCATTCTATGCACCCTCAGCATGCTCTCGCATCCGCGTCTGCGGCCTGTGGGTTTTCCTCGCCAGGTCCCTATCGAGACTGTAATCGTCGACGAGGCCAGCCAAATCGATCTCGGGGGTTATTTCCCACTGCTCAGTCATTTCGGTGGTACCATCAAGAAATTGGTCTTCATCGGAGATGACAAACAGCGTAAGTGGGGTCATATTGAGCGGCGTGCTGCATGACTCCCATGCTCATCGAGTATATTAGTCGCGCCCTACGGACAAGAGGAATTAAAGCAGCTGTCTAGCGTTTTTGATCTGCCGCATTTACGACGAGAAGCCTTGTTCCTCGACACTCAGTGTACGTGTCTCTTTGAACCTGTGAGAGAATGCGGCGCCTCACGAGTTAATTCGCTCGCCTTTAGATCGGATGCCCGCGCCCATTGGGGCTTTCATATCAGAACATGTATATGACGGCCACTTGAAGACAGACCACTCTATCACTTCTCGCCAGTCGTGTATTCTGATAGATATCAAGGATGGGAAGGAGACAGCAAGTGGTAACAGCTGGATTGTAAGTACGATCTACAACCTTGGGCTAGCACTTACTGCTACATTCACGCTGCAGAATGTTGAGGAGGCCAAGGCCATTGTCGTTGTCGCAAGGAAATATCACGCGAAAAGGCAGTCGTTCCGCGTCATCACTCCGTACGACGCACAGCGCCAATTCCTGGAGAACCGACTGAAAGACGCGAAACTTCCCTGGGAAAACACGTGCTTCAACGTCGATTCGTTCCAAGGTAATGATGATCCCTTGCTTAGCAGACCATCGCCTAACAAGCCGGCTCAACGCCAGGGAACGAAGCGGATTACATCCTTATCTCCGTCGTCCGCTCAGACAAGATTGGTTTCCTCGCTAACGTACGGCGCACCAACGTCATGCTCTCGCGCTGCAAGCGCGGCATGGTTATCTGTACCAGTCGCGCGTTCATGACGGGAATCGCCTCGGCTTCGCTCATGGGAGAGCTAGCGAAGGAGTGGTCGGATGGATGGGTCTCCTGGGCGGACACCTTGCAGGGGAAGTTCTAATGGATTGCTCCATTGTCTTGATCGCGCATCACTTCTACTTGCCCAAGTGATCGTGAAATTTCCCGTCCTCAGTGCTATTTCTGACCACCATGGCTCCCGCTCCCGATACCCCCACTATACGCCAGAATTTCGTCCACAAGCGATCGCTGCCCATCCAACAGCAAACTCTGCTCGAGTCTAACACGAAATCTCGACGAAGCTTCTCGACGAATTCTCGGAGAGCGCTCCGACGTTCCCTGTGTAATTCCATTCGCGTTGGTGTTGCGTAAAGACGGTAGATGAACCATTGTACTCTAATGTAAAACCAGGCTGCTCATTGCTTTGTGTCAATTGCAATCGCCGGAAGAGACCCCGATCGCAGCGTGTAGAATGTCAATGAACCATTGTCAGGGATGCGACGCTGACGCTGACGCGCGTCGATACATGGGGAGCACGCTTATGTAGATATCTCAGCGGTCCTCATGGCTCAAGAAAAGAGGCCACATCGACACCAATACTACTCTACTCCTGGAGGCATGCGTCACTGACTGCAGATGATAGGATCTCGTAGACGTGTTGTACATGACCCATTGAGGCACTCACACAAGACTTCTCGCCCGAAGTCCTCATCGCCGGCGCCGGTCACACCGCGATAGCAGTGCATTACTGGCGGACAATTCATAAATAGTACAGTCAGCACATAGCGACACTCGGAGCAACCATGCGATTATTATTCAAGTTTCTCGAGTTGTTCAAGGCGTGCGAGGACGACTTCTTTACTGGTCTCTTCTATCTCACCCGCGAGGAAGACCTCGTCAAGGATGGCATATACCTACAGCACAGTTGAGACGTCCATGTCGACATGGTCACCAGACAGTACTAACCTTGTAGAAGTTGAAGACGAGATCCAATTCACAGACGTTGTCGAAGAAGGAATCTGTGTACACGGTCGACGAAGATTTGCTAGGAAGAAATGGAAAGTCGTACCAAGAACCTCCACGAATAGGTGGATCGCTTCCAGATACGCCAATTCATTGTCCTCTGCGTCTACGCAGACGCAGAAGAAGAGCCCGGCATAACGACGGTATACGATCTTGTGGTTTCGGAACTGGTCACACAGGGTGTGAATCAAAGTAGCGGTCATGCAGTGCACTACGCACCTCTACGAAGTTCGACTGGTACTTCTGGTCTCTAGGGGCGACTAGTCGGTGCACCTCTCCACGCAGCCGTACCTGCGTCTAGGTAAATTGGATGCACACCAAGTAGAAGCGTGCCAGTACCTTCTCATCGTCATCGTATGGGGCATACCACTTGGACAGACGCGTTTTGCCTTGGCGATTCTACCTACCGATGAGGTGTTTATCGCGGGTGGTGGCGAATGGGAGACGAACTCACCTGAACAAGAATGAAGTTAATCATGCTGCACAACTTCTGGTGTGTTCAGCGGGGGTAACTGTTCTACGTCGAGGTTATCAACAGCCTCAACGGCCCCTCTCGCTGGACCGCTGTTGGGAGGTGGTGATAGTAAGCAGTCAAGCTGTGAGCGCTCCGCGTCTCAGCACCATGACCCAAAGTCGTTCAGCCGTTCCCTCACACAAACGTTGTCTTGACCAAACGTCTATTTGTCTCAGTTCCGTGCAGACCGTATCTAGGGGTCACGATACGGCAATTATTCTCTACTCCGAGTCTCTTTTTCCTGTCGCAATGCTGCCACAGGGCCACGGCACACTGATGCCGTATGGCCCAACGCTGAGCTTTGGACACACTAGGCGGTGTCCGTCTTATACTGTCTTATGATCTTCTTGCGTTGAGACGGTATTCACCGTCTCCATTTCCTACCAATCCTCGCGTAGAACCTCAGGTACTTAAAGCTGTAGGCCGTATGGGACGTGAGTCACGCTCAGGAGCTAGGACGCCCGCCGCAAGTTCTTCACTACGATGACGAGCCACGACCCGGAGGCCTTCAAGTCGTTGCTAGGCAAGCTTGTCAAGACACCTGAATTCTTCAGTCCAGATGACCTCCGACTCGCGCTGGACCTCATCTTCACGCCCGACGCTGTGCAGCCAGTGCAGATAGGCTCCTTCCTGACGGCTCTACATATCGAACATCTCGAAAGACGGCCTGAATACCTTGCCGCAGCGGCAGAAGTTCTTCGTGGACGCGCATTGAAGGCTGCCGTGGAGGATGCAGAGAATGATTTCGTGGTGGACATCGTCGGGACTGGTGGAGACGGACACAACACTTTCAACGTGAGCACGACCGCTGCCGTCGTCGCTGCAGGAGCTGGTGCACGGGTGATCAAGGTATGTATGTCTCGGAACTGTTTTGCACCACGGTGCTGGGATGAATTCTTCTTTAGCACGGTAGCCGTGCTTCGACGTCCTCCTCCGGTTCTGCGGACCTTCTGCAGTCGCTGGGATGCCTATTCACTGCGCCCACCGCTGACACGCCCATGCCGATACCTCGCATTCCATTCACTTTCATCCTGGCACCCCATTATCACCCCGCACTGGCCATGATAGCCCCATACAGAAAGGCGCTCCCGTACGTACCGTCGCACAACATCCGCGCGCTGTGTCTTACCCACTTGTGGCTAGTCATCGAACTATGTTCAATGTTCTTGGACCTCTTATCAACCCAGCGTTCCCGAAGGGCATGGTGCTTGGCGTAGCAGAACGCGCCCTCGGACCCACGTTTGCTCACTCCCTCAGCGACGGTGGTGTCCAGCGCGCCCTCGTCGTCTGCGGCGCCGAGGGTCTAGACGAGATCAGTTGCGCCGGCGAGACGCACGCCTGGGAGCTCATAGACGGTAGGGTCACCGAGAAGACGCTGCACCCCGAGCAATTCGGACTAGATGTTCACCCACTGTCCGCTGTGTCGGGAGGGACGCCGGAGGAGAACGCGGAAACGTTCAAGCTGTTGCTAACGTCTGGGGACAATATCCCTGAAAGGCTGACGCCCGTGTTGCATTTCGTACTGCTGAATGCATCCGCACTCCTCGTCGTGGCTGGTATTGCGCGCGACTATAAGGATGGGATGGACAAGGCTCTCAAGAGCATTACCTCGGGTGCGGCTTGGTCAGCGTTGGAGCAGTTCCGAGATGCGGGCAAGGCTGCTGCGAGCCAGGTCTAATCCAGTTGTCGTGCTTCGGGCGTTGGTTTGTTGTATCCCAGGAATATCAATGTAGCAATAAACTAAGTATCGCGTGAGTATACACACTGACAATACAAATAAGTACAAGGGCTTGATACAATGTTGGCAGAGATATGTGCATGAGGGGGAGTGAAGAGTCTGTAGACCGCCATTGCCACGGCCACCCTAGATCTGATCAAGAATGAAATCGACCACTGCGCTCCGCTTCTCTTGGACGACCACTCTAACAGCCTCCTCCAGCGTCGACTGTACGTCCTCAGCGCGTGTAACTCGACGGCCCCACGCACCCCCTGCAGCGGCTGCGATGCCGGCATAGTCCGCCATATCGGGGCCAAAGCTGACGCTCAACTGCCGTGCAGAAGCCTTGCTTCCGAGCCCGTGCGGGTGCACGCCCAGCATGGAGTTCCTCGGCGACTAGTTTAAAGAGTCAGTGGCGCTCTAGAGGACGAAGACGGCCCACTCACAGCCCAGCCGCCGTTGTTGAGCACGATGGTCAGGAATGGCTACGTTTGGGCGTCAGTCCGACTGGCCTGGGGAGCCCTCAGTTGAGTGGGCAGCTTACCGCGTTGTATCTCCTTGATAGCCAGTACGCCGTGCTTGGAACGCCGAACAGGTAGGTGCCGTCACCGACTACCGCAGTGATCAGCTCGTAGTCCTTCTTTGCAACCCGCGCACCGAGGCGAGCCCCCGTCGCGGCGCCCAGCGCCCATCCCAGGCTCGAGCCTCCCGACATAATCATCTGTCCAGGCTTCTCCGGCCTGATATGGTTCCATACGTTGTGGCAGTTGCTAATGCCCTCGTTCAGCCAGAGGACGTTCTCGCCGCGACTCACCGTCTGCGCCCTGACGACTTCCCGGACGGTACCGAGGATGTGCGGCGCGTTGGGCGTCTGGCCGTTCAACGACATGTGCGACTCGGCTTTGACCAACTGGCCGATCCACTCGTCGTGGATGGTCTTCAGCCGCTCACCCCGCTCTTTCAGCCTCGCTTGCAGCGGAGTGTCGTCGACCGCCTCGGCGTCGGCGGTATGGATAGCGTTGACCAGCTGCCCGAGCGCGACGTGGGCGTCCGCCCTACAGATGAGCTCCGCATCAATGTGCGACCAGCCCATCTGCTGCTTGAGCGGGTCGAAGTCGATGACGAACACGCGCGCGTCTGGTCGGAGCCTGCTCCCGTTCGCCGGCATGTACGGGATCTCGGTGTCTAAGGTGATGACGACATCCGCCTCCTCGAGGTAGGGGTTCGTGCCGTCGAACGTCTGGCCGATGAGGTACGGGTGGCTGTAGGGAATGGAGAAGTATTGAGGAACTGACAGGAAGACGCCGACAGAGCGCAGGTGGGACAGTGCCTGCAGAAGGGGCACGGTCCGGTGGTTCCTCCCTGCGCTGGCGACTATGATCATGGGGAACCGAGCAGACGAGAGGGCCTCGACGATTGTCCTAACGGCTGTAGGGACGTCCGTCAGTGTCAAAGTGTCCTCCGAACACCGAGACACCGGCATGGAAACTCACCGGCGGGCGACAGGCCGCTAGGCGCGATAGGCGGCCATTTTGCGACATCGAGTTGTGCGTTCATTACTGATTCGTCGACCTCCTCCTCCAGAACCTCCCGCCGTGCCCAGAGATACACGGGTCCCTTGGGTGCGCTGGTAGCACTATTGTATTTTTCGTAAGACTGTCAGTCAAAATTTGCCTCACTCCGGTCTGACGACACTTACAACTGCCAGGCACGCATAACGGTCTTCGCAACGGCTTTACCGCTCATGATCTGGGTGGTATGGCGCATGAATTGCCGCACAATGGCTGGCTGGTCGAGTGCATCTGTGACGTACTGTGAGCTATCGGATAACAGGCGGAGAAGCAAAGAAGAGGACCTTGTCCCCACATGGGCCATTCGTTTTTCGAACCCTTCAGCTCTCCGCTGACGGTGAAGGGCGAAGCACCTGCGAAGATGATAACTGGGGTGTTGCCTTTGTCGACATTGTGCACTGCGCCAGCGAGGGCCTGCGGGTAAGTGTCAGTTGTCAGGATACAATGGCAGTGCCTCCTGGATACATGAAGGACGGTCTAGGCGATCCGTGGTCTACGAGGAGGCGGAGTTACTTCCGTCGACTTTCTGGCGAAGACACGGGTCCCATGACATCTAGACGACGGATCTGGCGCGAATTTGAAAGGATCTGTCCAACCGGCGCGTCGTGTCAAAGAAGTCCCAAACAGCGCCTGCATGCCTCCGTCACGCGCGCCGCACACGCAAACTCAAACCTGCCACGATCACAGAAATGCCAGCTAAGCCGACTATCGGAGGGAGATGCTCACCTGCGTCCCGACGTCGACGTGAACGATGACCGCGGCCGGCTTGCCCGTAACCTGGGCGTAACCCTGTGCTGCACTCAGCGCAACCATCTCGTTGGGACATGTCACGACCTCTAAACGGGCCCTTCCGTCCCCTTCGGAGCGCTGTCGCTCGAGGTCCTCGAGTATCGCGGGATGGTCATTACCCCAGTTAGCAAAGATGTGGGTGATGCCTGCTTCCGAGAGTGTCCTCAAGAACACGGACGCGGTCGTGTACAACGGCGGTTTCGCAGAGACACTGTCGGTGGGGGAGATGGGTGTCGTGGGAGCAGTGTCCGAGTGTGATGAGCTTTCTGAAGACGACGACATTTCGGTGATTGTTTGCAGTATCCTGGAGAGATATTGGGCTATGCAGGTAGTCCAGGCACTGCTCACCTTAAGTACAGAGGTGAACATTGGGATGAGAGAAGCCGCCGTCGGGCTGGAGTGTATTAGCCACTGTACCTGGGATACGACATCGTGGCCGCGGGCTATCGCATGACAGGGGATCCTGACGATTTAGGTTCACAAGCCGTGGACGTAGACAGACCCGTGGGCGCTGGAGCACTCGCTTCAGCAATGACCAGGGAATGTGGCGCAACCATACCCGAAATTGGCTCGGAGAAGCAGCGATCGGACGCTATGATGCCTCCCAGCTGGTTATCATAGTATCTCGTGGACTTGTCAATAGATCTGCCGCGATTCTTGTGACCGACCCATCGATTCCGTGAAACACTCGTCATCGGCGATGAACGAACAGAAGGAGTGACAAACGGTGCTCTTCATATGCGATGGCGTCCTCGCCACGGAGAGTAGACCCTGGGATGACGTATTTGCTTTCTGGTCGATACAGGTAAGCTGCTAAGTATACAGGTTTCGGCGCCGAGTTCAGCAGTTCGGGCAACATGCTTGTTGTTGGCACCCTCATTTGAGAGTGCCGTCGAAGCAGAACACCACCGGCAGATGCTCACGGTTTCGGCTTCGACTATTCTCCCCTATGAGAAGGACAGATTCTTCCTACGGCGATACGTACACGCCGTATGGCAATATGGGAATGTGCTAAACAAGGCTAGTCAGCAGGTGCGTTGCTGTGATGTTCGAAGACAGTAATAAAGACTAACCTCAGATTGGCTCGAAATGCCCTCCTGAGATCGCGCACGCAGGTATGAGCGTCCCCCGCAATTGCCGCTGTTTTGTTTTCCGACTCGAAGTCACAGCCACGGCCTGGATACAGCGATTCAGAGTAGACGCACAGCTGTCGCCGACAGGACCGTATCCACGACTAGAAGTCGGACGAGTCGGCGTCAGCAGCAATGTTAAGGTTCACACTCAGGCCTCATATCATGCCCTGTCTGAGCAAAGCCTAGCGTACCCTGCTGCATCGCGCCTGCATGCCAAACTCCGCGAGAGACGTCATAACGAGACATCAGTATGGTCTCCGTGCTACCACCCTGGTTCGCAGCGACCGAGAGCTGTTAGCGACATTCGCGGTGACGCAGTTCCTCAGTGACAGTGCTGCCGGCACTGATAGCATAACATGAGAAGAGACCACTGCTGAACCTTGAGCGTCTGCAATTGTTCCTGGGCCACGCATCAGTCTATTCGGCTCATCGAGGGCTGGATCCTATGTAGACTGGAGTCAACAAGTACGGACCGACGGACCCTATCCTCTACTCACTGGTCCCGACTGTGCTGTCGTGTAAGGGCTGAGTACTGAGTACTCGAGTTCATGACGGTGATTGCTACCCAGTGAATGCTAGGCAGACGCTCAAGGCGCTGCCAAGGCTTCTGAACGTCGGAGCGTGAAGGACGCTCAAAACGGTGCACCGTGACAATTCAAAGAGCTTCTAGACGAAATGACTGCAACGGTCACATTCGGAGCCCTGGGTTGGTGAGATTCGCATTCTAGACATTTGTATGCTACTCACTAACACACCAATTTATTGCGAATCCGAGTTGAGCGTTCATACTTCTAAAGCGGTATAAGGACTGCTGCGAGAGTGTTTGAAGTCAGGAATGGTACGACATATGAAGAGCCCAAGCTAGGTCTGCCATACTATGCTTCGTCTATCCAAGGCTTCAAGGATGCTTTCATCCTGATGTACGGTATGTCTTCCTTGTAAAAGACGCCACCAAAGCGGGTCATCCCTCGCCGCTCATACCACTCTGCTGTGGCGAGCCGTGCGTCGCACCAAATCGTATCGCACCCCAGCTCGCGGGCGGCAGTCCCAAAGACATGCTTCAATAGTTTCGTGCCGATGCCGCGGCTCTGTTGAGACGGCTCGCAAGCAAACTTGCGGAAACGCGCCGTCGCGTTGGATGATGATCCGGGCTGGCAACCTGCACCATCCTGTGATAGAGTGGGAGGCAGGGGTTCTTTGAAAAGGGAGATTACGGCAACTGGGGCCTCTCGACGTGGAATGAAGGCGCCATAATGGAACCCGATGTTGTCCTCCGGAAGGAGAACGTGCGACACCGGGTGGTTTGGCCAGAGCACTGTATGGCGCAGCGTAACAGTCTCGTCCGGTGATATTTGCTTGAATTCAATATGATCTGACAGTGTTTATGCGCCAAGAGTTCAAGATGCAAGGTCCAACACGGATGACGGGATGAAGATACTTGCCGATCTCTGTGGCCATAGGTATTCAAACTTAAGCCGCCTGTAGATAACGTATATGCGTCACCAATCAACCGCGGTTGATGGGTTCGGAGTATAAGTACTCGCGATGGCTCAAGCAATCAACTTGAACCCAATCTCGTACCGCGAAGATGAGTCGAGTACAATTGGCAGGGAGCTTGGTAGACAAAAGACTTGCATCAGTCGCAACTAAGCACGCCTTGTCACGTGAAACTGTAGTCAGGCTGACTTCCAGCTCTGAAATATTCTGATTAAAGTATAATATTGAGTAAGTACTACTAGTAGCCTCGAGTTCAATCTCGGAGTCTCCAACATTCAACTCAATGATCTCAGTATGGATGCAGATCATGGAGAGAAAAGTATTAGCAGTAACACACGCGATCTGGAACACGATGGGTGCGATCACGACAACCACTCACTGCGAGATGTCCAGTAGTAGTAGACAGCATGATGCACATTAACGTAGCACCAATTGGACACATACCAGCTGGAGTCGATTTGGACAGCGTGAATAGCGCAGATGTTTCAACGTCAGAGTGAATCAATGACACGCTGCATGCGCTTTATGCACCAATTTCCAGCGCGCACCAAGGTCTGGAGAACACTCGATCTTTAATGTACAGGCGCGCTGTCGGCGACGGTCTGTGCCTCGCCACCACATATGCCGGCTGCTATCAGCGCTGCAACGGCCTGTTTCACCCACCACTGACAATCGCGCAATTCAGCTCGTTTCTAGTCGCTCAGTCAGCATATGGCAAAGGCAGATTAGCCCTGGAACTCACCTCATGAGAAGCAGCAGCGGATCTCAGACTTGGTCCGGGAGCCGGCACAGTGACTATGACCTCCTCGAGACGATCAATAGGTGTGGGGTCGCTGTCGACAATCTCTTCATCGCCATCTGTGTCTCTGATATGTTCAACAGACACAGTTGCAAGATCAATGCGCTGGACCGGTCGACTGTCGGATGCGATATTGTAGTTCCTCACGAACTCAAGGGTAAATCCGCCGACGACAGACCCTGTAGCGTGGAGCCTGCTGCCAATATCGGGGGTATCCAGACGAGGCGCGAAGATCGACCAGTGCGCATTGAAGAGACGGTTGTTGTAGATCAACAATTGGATAGGTCGCCGTGACATATCCGTGTCTGGGTAACACAGATGTCTGTGCTTCATGAACAATGCTGCCGGACGAACGGAGTACTGAGCACTCGAGTACTCACCTTGACATGGTGCTGAATGGATCGATCACTGACCGTCAGGCGTGAACTAGTTGGCTCACTCGCAGCACCACAAACATATACTGGGCAGAGTCAACAAGCTCGGATAAATAATGCACCAGGTTTATGAGGGATCAAGCTGATGAAGCACAGAAGATTAGTTTGTGGATCTACAGCACAGTTAGTGCACGTGAATGCCAATGATACCGGACTCATTCGTACGCACAGGTGACAGCTCACTCATATTATGATTCATCTGCAATGACTAGAATTGAGCACAAGCAACAACAGTTCAAAAGATCAATGACGAATTTTACACGGACGGGCGACTTACACAGCCGACACCGCGTTTTCAACTTGGAAGTTGTACAAGCGTAGATTCAGAAGCGCCCGTGCTCGTGGCAGCTCGACGAATTTGCTAATCAATTAATTAGCTAACATGTAGCCTTTAAAGATTACAAAGCTCATTGTAACGAGCCGTGTAGTGCTATAATCTGCGTCAAGTCTCTAGTATAACCTGATTTGGTGTCGTTAGCCATAATTCAACACTGCACTGGTCCTCTTCCACCTACCTCTACAGCTCTTCCCATCCCTTCGCCCCTTACGTCTCTAGCATGGCAGACCCAACGAAAGCAGAAACCGAGCAAGTATTCAAGGTGCTCAAGTCGCAGAAGGGGAACAAGGTGCGCGGAAAGATTCAATGACCAGACGTGCAAACCTAAGTGCTTCCCAGATGTGCTTCGACTGCTCAGCCCGGAACCCGACGTGGGCGAGCGTGACTTTCGGTATTTACATCTGCCTGGAGTGCTCCAGTATCCACAGGAACATGGGGGTACATATCAGTTTTGTCCGGTGGGTTGTGGTCGCTACAAATTCTGTCCGAAATCGGTGCTCACCAGTGATGTGTAAGGTCGACCAACCTAGATAGCTGGCAGCTCAATCAGCTACGCACAATGAAGGTCGGGGGCAACGCCTCTGCTACGGAGTTCTTTACAAGGCACGGGGGATCGCTGATGCTCAGCGACTCGGATATCAAGAAGAAGTACACGAGTCGTCTCGCTGAGATGTACAAGGAGGAGCTTGCCAGACGCGCCAAGGAGGACGCTGCTAAGTGAGCTGAGACTTACATTTCATGGACATATCTCACACCGAGGGTAGGTACCCCGACAAGATCGTAGTAGAAGGCTCGGAGACGCTGTCTGTTACCCCAGCTTCCCAAGGCGAAGACGATTTCTTCTCGTCTTGGAGCAAGCCTGCAACCCCCAAATCTCCTGCCTTTGTCTCTCAGAAGCCCTCACCCCCCGTCCTTGGCCGTGCAATCAGTACACCCGCAGAAACTCCGGACCCTCCCGTCAGTCCGCGCACCATCAGCTCGTCATCCCTCCGCTCCAATTCCACCAACGGGGGGTCGCGCACAATTTCCAAGCTCGGTACCGCTCGCCTCACTTCCTCCACCACCTCCGCAACGAGTACAACCTCTGCAGCGGCCCCGAAGAAGAGCAAGCTGGGCGGCCTCGGCGCAAAGAAAGCCGTCGCACCCCTCGATTTCGCAGAGGCTGAACGGAAAGCAGCGGAGGAGGCCGAGCGGATCAAGCAGCTCGGGTACGACCGCGAGAAGGAGGCGAAGGAAGAAGCTGAGCGTGCAGCCACAAAGGCAGCGGCGAGCCCACTGCCCAGCAGTGCACGACCACAGAGCGCGAAGCTCGTCCCGTCGAGCGCGGCGCCGAGCACGCCAAAAGGGAACGCGCAGGACATGGAGCGGCTCGGGATGGGCATGAAGCGGCTGGGCTTTGGGGGCGTGCCGACGCCGACGACGTCGCGACCGAGCTCGGCGGTGGAAGAGGAGGCACCGACATTCGCGCGTGACAAGTTCGGGAAGCAGAAGGCGATCTCGTCGGACATGTACTTTGGGCGAAACGCGTACGACCCGCAGGCGCTCGGTGAGGCACAGACGCGGCTGCAGTCGTTCCAGGGCGCGCAGTCAATCTCATCGAACCAGTACTTCGGGCGCGAGGAAGAAGAGGAGCCCATGCCGGGCGGTCACGAAGGTGTCCTTGGTGACAACCTCTCGAACTTGGAGGTGGCTGCGAGGGATGCTATCCAGAACGTGCTTGCCAATCCGGACGTGCAGAAGGTCGGGGAGGGCATCCGAGCTGGCGCTCTCAAGGTATGTGGGGACATGGTTAATTTGTTGTGGAGGCTGACGTGTTGTCACATAGCTTGCGGACTATCTTGCTCAGATGTCCGAACGCTAGGTGCCAGCTGACAGCTTTTCGTAGAGCAGAACTGGGAATGGGGCTTTCTATCGGCTGTGAGTTTTACTCGCAGATACTTCTGGACATGTCTGGTTTGCGACGGTATTTGATGAATCGGAACCATACTATCAACCAAAATCTCTTGCAAATTCACGCTGCGTGGTCTGCTCCGACCGGTACGTAACGTTGTCTATGGTGATGCTTACGAGCGACAACAACATACCTCAGTAAGGCGCCTAATCAAACCTGTGTCGTCTTTCACTTCAACCTCTTCACGTTTCTTTCCCCGCCAATACCTCTGCGTTGACTCATACAAGTTGTCGCTCCCGTCTCTAGAGAATTGATTTGCACCGTAGGCAATTCCATTTCCCTTACTTCCATTACCACCGCTCTTCGGAGGCCTCTTCCAAACCCAAACAAGGTGAAGGGACTCGAGTCTTTAAGGACATCATCCACTGTAATAGCCTCCTACGGAAAGGACACCAAATTGACATATGTACCTGGAGGCGGCCCACCTCTTCGTACAGGTTCTTGGTATGATTCTGTCTTTTTCCCGAGTGACCTTCTGATCGTACACGCGGATTCCTTCGACGACTGTGAATCGGGTATCGTCTTTACCGTCTACATGGTCAGTATTCACCACAGGGACATGGATGAATCAAGAGAAGACCTCGTTCTTGCCGCCCTCGAACATCTTGAGAAACTGGAGTTGATAAGAACTATCAGTCCAATTCGCGCTCTATCCTATTGAAGTGATACACTGCTGCAACGCGTCCCACGTAGGTCAGCGGTGGGAGCGAAGTAAAGTCGTATACCAGCAAGTGCATCAATAAGAGTCAACAGAAGCTCCCAAGAGTGGCACACAAGCCTGGCGGTATGCCCTCTCCTTTCGCCGGCGATGACTCGCATTGAGAGGTTCGGGATTGCTTTTTGTCTTGCTTTACGTCCAAAGGCCGTGCGTCTGCCTCGTTTTCGACAACACATCCATTCCTAAGTCCACGTTGCTGTCGGCTTCTGGCGGTCGCACGTAAGTAGTCCAACGAGACTTACCATATTGAGTGATTCTGACTCTGCGCAGAAGAACATCCGTTTTCGGAAGATGACGATAGGGTGAGGTTCAACAGCGGGGCCGCTCCTCGTAAGTTACTTCATAGATGTCTCCATACTATTCAGGAAGGGGAGATACAAAGGGTGGGGAGATACAAAAACCGATGCTCGAGCCATAACAACGCAGCCATTCACCTGCGGGTTTTTTTGATATACTTATAAGACATCATGGACAATGTACACAAGAGTATATGCCAAGACAATAGGTAGCAGAGGTATGAAAAATCTGAGAGTGTGTAGCAAATTACCGCCGAGAACACAATCCTACAAGATCCCATGCAATATACCAGCTCCTTCAATAGGAATTATTTAGAATCTATATCCCAGAAAGAACCAAAGCCTGGTATAGGTTCCCGATTAGCTGAGGGTAGACAGGATGTCGTGCAATTTGAGAAAGAGAGATGCTGCCTTTGTTGTCTGCCACCAGTGTGTGACAAGCTTCAAACTCCGCTCA